>JANHAO010024724.1:0-11536 GCA_026873985.1 Saraca asoca
ATTATTTAAGCGTGTTTGATTATTCCAACGGAAAATTTTCAACGAAATATATCCGTTGGAATATTCCAATGGATACATGACCGTTCTAATATCCGTTGGATAATTCTAACGGATTCTCCAACGGATATGTTACTCCGTTGGAATATTACCACTTTCTGTTGAATTATTACAACAGACTGATAGTCCGTGGAAAAATCCGTTGTAATATTCCAACGGACCTTATTCCGTGAGAAAATCTGTTAGAATATTCTGTTGGAATATCGAATTTTTCTTGTAGTGATCCTTTTACAATTGTAGATCCTACACAAAGGTATCTTTCTGCATACTGGCATGGCATAAGCATACTTTTGGGTTTAAAAGGATCTTAGGTTTAGATAATTTAATATTCACAAGAAAAAGAAACAATTATGATATTTTGATAGCTTGAAGACTACTTGATGTCAAAGGGAAAAAACAGATTCTCCTTTCTTTTCTCTGTTTCAAATCACTTTGTTCATTTACAACCCTCTAAAATACTAATAGAAAGTTAGCTTTTGCTCATGAGTGTGTAAGGCCATAAACTAAGGTATAATAGTTCCTTGATGAATGTAATGCATTTTATCCTTAACAGCTTATCCACTCATCATAGCAAGACTCTAAAAGAATCTTTTAATTTGTGGTGTAATAGTAAATTTTTTTCATTATTATAAGTATAAAATATCCAATACTAATGGCTTTTCACTAACCTTACGGGAGATGTCACTTGCTCCAAAATCTTGAAAAGAGCAAAACTCACATATTTATGTTCTAAACAAACTTGGTTGGTTTTGAATGGCTTTTTCTCCACAATTAAAAAGGTAGGTTCCTATTTTAAAATATTGACATCCTTCTAGTTCTTTTAGATATTAATGTTTCAAATTGTCCATCATTGCGATCCTTTTAAAACAAATAAATCAGAAAAAAAATGGTACACCAACATTTAGAAAGTGCTGTCTATAATAAATAATAAGCAATAGTCAAAATTTTATGACAAACATGAAAATAAACCGTTATCTATAATAAAGAATAGATAATAGTCAAAATTCATTCTTAAAAATAAAAGAAGAAACCATTTCTTATAATAAAGAATAGACAACGGTCAATCATCATTGCTAAATATAAAGGTCAAAACTGTTTGCCTATGATATAGGAATAAGCAATGGTTTTATTAAGTGTTGTCTAAAGTTGAAAAAATTATTGCATAAAAGAATAAGCAAGGTTCACTAATATCACACTTAGAAAACATTGTCTATTTTTTTGACAACACTTTTTGAAATTCAAGCAACCGTTTTTTACTATTGCAAAAGGTCAAAAAATGTTATAGTGTGAGTATGATAACTTTATTATATTTTCTCATTATCTATGTATGATACATTCACCATGCTTCTTATAATAATTACATGTCTTACATACATACATATACTAACATTTTCAAGGTAGGAATAACGAGATATTTCATTATATGAGTATGATACTATCACATCTCAAAATTATGAACATAATTGGCCTAAATCATCTAGTGGTGACTTAAGAACCATGAACATATCAATCTTTCATAAATCATTTATCTTTTGAAAATTATGAAAAATAATACTATAAATGTAGTTACGTGCATTTTAAAAATATAATATGCAAACTTTATTTGAAATTCATTTAAATATATTTTCATTGAAAATTAAAAACATGACCTTTCATAACATAAAATAATTTTGGACTTGTTTGGTTGGACAACTATTATCACTAAAGAATACTCAAAAAATTCCACGTATATATTAATGATTAATCAATTAACTAAAAGATTATACTAGTAAGGACTTCTTTTATCTATACACATCCACATGTTAAATTAATAATGGGATAAATACAATTCAAATACTTAGTGAGTCAAAGGTTTTCACCTCAACTTTGGATGGAAAATCTTTTAGTCATACACACAACATATAGCATACATATTCTTATATACTATCATTATCACATATCATCGACAAGTGTATCAAGCAAATTGGAACACATTAACCAATTTTAGAATAAATTTAATATCATGTCCCAAATTTCAAGAATATGTTGGCATGATTCATTATTAGGTGATCCTTTGAACCTATGAGCATTCTCTTATCATAGAATCTTTTATTTTGAAAATTATGAAAATAATGCATTCTCTTATCATAGGATCTATTTTTTTAAAAAAAAATTATGAAAATAATGTTGAAAATATAATTGTGCACATTATTTATAAATTATGATATGCAATATTTTTAGTAAAAACATTTTCATAAAACAATTTTTTAATTTTTGAAAATAAACATAAATTTTTTCATAAATCATAAAACTATTAGATCTTTGTCTGATTAGGCAAACAAAAATCCCTAGAAAGTAACTAAGAGAACTAAGTACCTGATAATATGTACATATAAGTTGAGGAGTCTATTTTAACTGAGATATCTTTAAGAATTCCAATGACCTGAAATGGTTAATGAAATGAGTGAGTTGAACCAAGTACTTAGTGAGCAAAAAATTTTCAAACTAACTTTGAGTTGAAAACATTTTGGTTATACATTCATATATGTCATGTATCATAGCATAATAGATATACAGTATACGTATAATCATTCAGATGTATCTGTAATTATTTTTATCTTTCTAGTCTTGTTTAAACTTTCTCTACTTGGTCATGCATAACTTGAAGTCTCATATTATCTCTTGTTATGTTATAACTCATTCATTCACATCAAAACTATCTTACAATATGATATATAACCAATCTGAACAAATGTTATGACGAGTAGCAGGGAATGGAATCCACAGATTAAGCAAGTCTTGTATTGTAAGGGTTATCTTGATAGCTAGCATGCATACTTTTGGTGTTAGATTGATTAGCCAACCAATTAAGATTTGGCAATCAACATGTTTGTCACACACTAAAACTATGCAATTGAGGGGTAAGAGTGATGACTAAAATGTTGTATGCCTCCAACAATATACCATATAAAGTGTGCCCTCCTACATTGTACCATAAATCATGAATCATTGTCCTTAGTGATAAAAAGATCATAATGTTCATCTCTTAGTGCACATTGATTTTCCCCTTTCTACTTATATTAGTTCACATATAGAATCATCTCTTGAAAATCTTTCTTAGTAGATTTCCCTAAGGAAATCATAACTTCTACCTATATTAGCATACTAAACTTAATCATTTTATGGTTTCTATTGGAGATGTGTTCTTGTGTGTGTGTGTATAAGTGGTATGACCGTAAACATTTGACTTATCATTTTGATTTGTAGCATTAACAACTTATTAATTGGGCACAACTTAAATGGTAGTGCTTTTAATTGTGATACATTTGCCAGTCACTTCATCTTTAATGAATTATGTTAATATTTATTTTCTATGGCATAATACATTAAAATTGCAAGTTTGCACTAGTGGCTTGTACAAAGTATGGGTTTCTACTAGTGTAAATCAATTTTACATTATCATTCACCCGTGTGTTATCATATCATTAAAATTGTTAAAATTTTTTTATGGTTGGTAAAAATTCTTAGATAGTTTTAATTTTTTAATGATATATCATTTCTTATTCATTAATAGTATAAAATGTGTTGCATTAAAAGTGCATTAAATTTAAACTCAAATATTTTCGCATAGTAGACACATTGAAAATTCACTCACTTAACAAATAAATAAACTAATATATAGATAAATAATTTGTTTTCGTCTCAATATTGCAATGAGGATTAAACTTAAAATTCAATGTGGACAATTTTAATGACACAAATAACAGCTCATATGAGTTTTAAAACCTGGGGTAAACACACGTCAACACCTAAGTATACGTGGCTCCACAATGGTGGGTGAAACTGGACGAGCCTACCATGTGCATCACTAACACTACTTTGCTTTTACAGCCAACAATTAATAG
Organism: Saraca asoca; assembly: GCA_026873985.1. Taxonomy (NCBI): domain Eukaryota; kingdom Viridiplantae; phylum Streptophyta; class Magnoliopsida; order Fabales; family Fabaceae; genus Saraca; species Saraca asoca. Next base: position 3,942 of record JANHAO010024724.1, read on the forward strand.
AACTAAGGTTTTACTATGTTTATTTTTGAAATAGAGAGAGAAATTCCATCCAAAAAAATATGAAGAGTAATGCTACACTTATTTGTTAATACTTAATCATGTTTATACCTATCATAATTTGATAATTAAATAATTAAAATTATTACTATTATTATTATTATTATTATTATTATTATTATTATTATTATAAACTTATTTTTTTTAGTTGAGAATGCAATGGCTTTCAACAGAAGAAATCAAATAGAGCAAGCCCAAAATTAGCAGACTTTGTTTAGAAAGGAAAATCACAAGCATTTGCTAAGCAAGATCCAAGTTCAGCCCAAATTCTTGTATCTGTTTTATTTTCTTTCTTTCTCCTCCTCTTCTTGCAATGCATGACTTCATCTGCTCATATCAAATTGATTTGATAACATCTCATATGCTCGATGGTTTCCAATGTTCTGAGTCAGAAATTCAAGCTAAAAGTTGGAGAACTAATCATACTCATTATAAACATAGACCAATCAGTTGATCTTTGCAATAATATAAGACTAATCATTACTCAATTAGCAGATCATATCATTGAGGCTAAACTATTGAGTAAGACTAAAGTTGGAAGCAAGATCTTCATATCAAGAATGGTTTCGAGTCCATCACAGTCTATATGACCCTTCAAGCTTCAAAGAAGACAATTTATGATCACTATATCATATGCAATATCAATAAATAAAACTAAGACCAATCACTTAAAAGAGTAGGATTGTATTTGTCTAAACTTGTAATCAGTCATGATCAATTATATGTTGTAGTCTCAATAGTCAGAAGCATGGAAGGACTAAACAATTCTTATACATAGACAAGACAAGAAGAATAATAAAGTCATCACTAATATTGTATTTAAAGAAGTCTTTTAATTAAAACTTAGATTCGTACACAAGTTGACACATTCAGAAATACTTTACGAAGGTATTATATTTCCTTTTCATTAAATTATGATATGTTTCCTTTAAATGAGTGGAAGTAATTACTTAATTGGCACTAAAAATTTTCTTAAACATTATAATAATACCACATTAAAGTCCACATTCAATGGTACTACTGGTACTTGGGTCCGCCCATGCATGCATGCAGCCACGCCTATTTTTTAAAAATTTATATTATATTATTCTTTCTCGACAAAGTTAGAATTTGGTTTTCTCTTTGTCAACTTTTGAGTGCTTCTCTTGCCGTTGAGAAAACATTGATGGACCAAATTCTATGACGTTATTTTCCATAAATTTGTGAGTCGTTTGGTATATTTCGTTTTTACGGCATCTCTCACTTTCAAAGACATGTTTTTATCATTGCATATGCAGCATATGTTTGATATATTTATCACATTCAAATGTGGTAGTGAATATAAGAAAACGATGAAATACTCTTTAGGAGACACAATCAGAATACACTTTTTTCTATGATTGAATCTTGTATTTTTTGCAGATCATACCTTTAGGATTTCAAATTTAAATAAAAGAGAAAATTAAAAATAATGCAGATGCAATCAAAGTTAAATTAGAATTAATTTAGAAATACATAACTATATGTGACAAATCTATTAAATTTAAATAAAAAATGAGTACAAATAGGTAAATTATTAATTATATAAATCATACATTACTTTTTTATGATACTTTAAATCATGTATTAATAAATTGAAATTAGAGACATATTATAGATAGATAAAGTGTACTATAGGTAGATAAAATGTATTTTTCTTTTTTTTTAAAAAAAAATTACAATTTGTGCATATTTTATATTTAAAGAATACTATATATATATATATATATATATAAAACTTAACCAACATAAACTACATCACAAAATGTTTTGAAAACTATCAATTTTTTTATATAAGAATTACTAATTTTTATGAAACAAGTTGTGAAAAATAATTAAAATTACAAAAAAAAATTAAAAAAAATGCATACCACTAAAACAAATTAGTGGTATGTATCCAAACATAAACTAAGTAGATGATGCGTGAAAATACGAACAAGGGGGAATCAATTTAATAAATTTCAATAAAAGAAGCTTAAAATTGTAGCTTGAGAATTGGCATGTATTCTCACAATTGTAGTTAAAAAGAAATTATTTAATTTGCATTTATTTTAGTCCAAAAAATTTAAAATTGTTTAGATAATTTTATTGGAATTTGTGTTAAAATTTATTTATAACACTAAAAAATGTTTCTATTTTTTTTATAAGATTTTAGGGGTCAAAACTGCATCGATTAAGAAGTTGCAACCTCATAGATAAGAGCTTGCCAATTATATCATGAAGTTACAAAGGCTGGCAAAGAAATTTTGAAACTTAGTACAGGATCTTATACATGTAACCTATTATTTATTTAAATTTATTACAGCTGACACTTACTTATTTGAAGAAATGAGTTTTATATTCAAACTAATCTCTGAATGAGTAAGCAGCTTGCTATCTAAATAGAATTTCTGGATAGCTTAATAGAATTTAAGGAACCTCTGCACCTTGAGGAAAATGGTGTTGCACGATCATTATGAGAAAATCCAGTGTAAATGCACCTTAAGCAAGCAATTGAAGTTGAATAAAGAGTAATAAAGCTAAAAGATATTCCTAATTGGAACAATACAACTTCTAAAGACTTTAAACAAGCTTGCACATTTCTTTATCCTACTTTTTTTTTTATTTCAAAACTAAATTTTGTATTTAATTTTCTGCATATATATTTACAAAATTGTTGTACCACGTAGCATGCTGAAGCATAAAATAATCCTTAAAGTCCTTTTTAATGAAGATTTGCTTTCTTACCGATAGATTACTTAGTGCATTAAACCATTCTTTGCGTCTTCGAACATTCACAAGTTATTTCAATTTTATTTTGGAAGAAAAATATTTTCATATCAATGAAAAATTAACACGATACAACATATATTTGATATATTTATCACATTCATAAGTGATAATGAAACCAAGAAAACGATGAAGATATTCTTTGAGAGTCCCTACCAAAACACATTTAGTGAATTATATATATATTTATAAGTTTTACCTTCTGTAAGAAAGTGTGACGTGTCTCTTAGAAAGTATCATTCACCGTGATACCTTCTATTAGCACGGTATGTGAAGTTAACCGTCCTAGTTTGACGTTAGAGGAGACCAAATGGTAATTGACGAAAGGATATTCTGCGGCCACGCCTGTGTGGCTGTGCCCATTGGTTCCGAAGACTACAGGTTTTGATTGAATTAATTAATTATAAACATGCTTTGTTAAAATTAGATGTTGTATGCTATCTTTAGATGAGAGAGAGATTTGGAGTTTATAACTAATCTTTTAAAATTTTCTAACACTTTTCATTATTTACTATCTTATATTCCTCCAATCTAAAAGACTTTAAAGATTCTTTTAAATATTAAATAAGGAGAACAAAAAATCATCTCTTAATCATCTGTTATTATCTCTTTACTTATCTTTCAGTTTCTTTCATTGTCCTTCCCTTTTTTTTTTTTTTTTTAACTCCTAAACTTACCTTTCAGTTTCCTTCATTGTCCTTCCCTTTTTTTTAACTCCTAAACATATGATCAATCAATGACATGTAATTAACATGTAAAAAAATTCTTTTATTCTAAAAACAAAATGTATGCATGGAGAATATATTAAAATGTCAACAAATTCTAAAATTAATAAAATGTGGCAATTATTTCAAAGTTACCTGGTAATTGCTAGCTAAACTCTGATGCTAATCAGCAACATAAACAGTGTAAGAATAATTGATAGTATTTTGATGGATAATATTTTTTATAAAAATAATTTTAATTATTTATATATAGTTATAAAATATTAAGATAATAGAAAATAATTTACTTGTATAATGTTAAATATGAACGGAGGGGAGTGATAGAAAATATATAGAGGGGAAACAGATTTGAACACCTAATTATACGTGGCTCCACCACAGTGGGTGAAACTGACCATGCCCCCATGTGCATGACTAACTCTACTTTTCTTTTGCAGCCAACAAATGACAGAACTATTGTTTTACTTCGTTTAATTTTGAAATAATGAGAAATTCCACAAAAAAAAAATGGAGTAATGACAAACTTATTTGTTAATTCTTACTTAAATAATAATAATAATAATAATTATTATTATTATTATTATATAAACTCCTTTTTTAGTTAAGATTGCAATTGCTTTCAACAAAAGTGAGCGAATGGAGCAAGCCCAAAATTAATATACTTAGTTTAGAAAGGAAAATCAGAAGCTTTGCTATGCAGGAGCCAAGATCAGCCCAAATTCTTGTATCTGCTTGTATTTTCTCTCTTTTCCCTCCACCCGAATTCGTTAAAAAATTTCTTCAAAATTATAAAAATATGACATAAAAGTCCACATTCACTGCTACTATTGGTACTTGGGTCCGGCCATGCATGCATCCGGCCACGCCTATTTTTTTAAATCTATATTGTATTATTCTTTGCCGACATTTTTAAATCTACTGGTTTCTCTTTGTCAACTTTTGAGTACTTTTCTTACCGTTAAGAGAAGAACATTAATTGACCAAACTCTATCACGTCGTCGTTGTCTAATCATTATTTTCCAGGAATTTGCGAGTCATTTGCTATATTTTGTTTTTACGGCATCCGTCATTTTCAAAGACATTTTATCATTGTATATGCAAAATATGTGTGATATATTTATCACATTCAAAAGCGGTAGTAAAATTAAGAAAATTATAAAATTAAGGTAAAATATTGAACTAGTCCCAAAATTACTAGAAGAAGAATATTAAATTAGTACCAAGAATTATTTTACATTAATTTAATATTAATTTTAAAAATCTCCAATAAATTCACAAATGGAGTTAATTGCCATATGCAAGAAATTAAATCATCAACTTTTAAGTGATGTTTGATTCGTAAAATTATATATTCTCAAAATTATAATTTTCATGAATGTTATTATCGGGAATGTCATATTATCAATCAAAATGATTATCATAAATGTTATAATATTATATTTTAATTAATTTAAATATTTTAAAAATATTATTAAATTATCAAAAATATCCTTATAAAAAAAGATTCTCATTCAACATAACCAATTGGTAAACATTGAGAACAAGTGATTAAGTGGTCTTTATTTCAAATTTCTTATGTAAAATAATTAATCATTAAAAATAATATTTTACTAATGAAATAAAGAGAGACATTATCATAGCAGTATTCATTCATTTATTGCAGAATGTTCTGTCACTACAGTCACATTAGAACGTTAATAATTTCAAATACTTTTCACCTTTTGTTACATTGAAACCCATTAATTCTAGGAAATATTAGGGGGCGGGGCATTGAACCAACAAACTAACTCAATTAATGTTTGGGCATTAATTTTTGCGCCAGCTGAAAGCATGCATGTTCAATTCATTCTACATAGTTAATACTGATTCCATATAAATGTATATAGAAAATACCTTAGATATATATCGCCACCCTCTTGATAATTGAAATCTTTGTACCATACATAAGTTGATAAAAAAAAGTTATGTTATAAAAAAAATTGATAAGAAAAGTTATGTTATAAAAATAATTGTATTGATACATATATTTTAAATTTTTATTAAAAATTATAACTTTTTATATCAAATCTTATAATTTTCATATAAATAAAAAAGTTTGAATTTTTTTTTAGTTAATGTTAATGGTCAAACATGACTTTTGAATCTGAAAACATGTACCTTTTCATTATGAAGAATATTTCGATTTATGTGAGGCTTTTAGCATAGATCCTTTCGAAATATCTATTTGTAATAATTCTCACATGCATTTGTTTATGTGAAATTGAGTGAGTCTTTGTATGAAAGTCGCATCACTTTTTGACTCTTTGAATTATATATATATATATATATAATATTCATGTTAATTTATAACTTGACTCTAAGGTTGAATGAAAAAAATTGTTACAATATAATCTTATTTTAGTAATTTTATATGACTGTCCCATCCACCACAGAATTACATAACCAATTGATCAACAAACAGTAATTAAGTGCTCAATTTTATTTCAAATTTCTCACGTAAAACATATAGCTATAAATAAAGAGAATGCAAATATTATTTAAGTTCTCATTTTTATTTCAAATGTCACACGTAAAACAATTAATCATTAAAAATAAATTTTTGCTAATGAAATAGGGAAAGCATGAAAAGTTTGTAGTATTATCTTTCTTAGGCATTATTATAAAAGTACTTATTCAGTATCAGAACTATTGTTAAAAGTGTAAGTTTTTTTGATGGAGAAGCAAGGATTAAAAGATTTTATGGAAAATCTAATCCTACAAGATGTGATAAGGAATTTGTAGATATGTTATTTTATTTAGTTTTAGAGTTATTTTGTTATTTAATTTTAGCTATTTCTATTTAATTTCATGTATTTCATGAAGTTTCACATTAGATCGAGTAAGAATTATTAGTTTAGGATACTGGTATAAATAATTAAGTCTCACATTATTTATGTCTCATGGGTTGTTTCCCTAGAATTACTATATATTTATACCCATTGGGGAATTTTATTCATGTATTCATTTAATAATCAATTCAGTATTTGATATTAATTTCTTATTTATTTAGCTTAATTACCTCCTAATCCTATGTTTTGTTAAAAGTTATGATTTCGTTCTTCTAGCTTTAATTTCAACAATATTATCATCTACCTTCCCTAAGATTGCAATTAGCTCTTCTTATTCATCTACTATTTAAATGAAGACAAAACTTACTTAGTATAGTGATGATTAGAGTGTTATTTTTCATTATTTTGAAATTGGTTCCTTATATTGTAGTAGTTAGCATTATGTAACGAAAGTTTGCTAATGATAAGGGTTTAATCCTGAGTTTAGTAGTCACTCACTTTTAATTCACTTGATTAAGAATTGTTTTCTGAATCTTCACATTTAAAATATGGCGAAGTAAGCAAAGCATATGACACGTACATAAATTCCACACGTACATAAATCCGTGTGGAATGAACCAGCAAATTTGCTAACATTTTGCCCTCTCAATCTATGTTTGGCGCATTAATTTTTGCCCCAGCTGTAAACATGTTCTATTCATTCTGCATATCCAATACCCATTCCTTATAATTGCATAGAAAAAATACGTCTGATACATATCACCACTTTCTTAATAATTGAAATCATCGCATCATACAAAAAAAAAAAGTGCAAGTTTGCAATATTAGAGAAAATGGATAATAGTAATATGATTCTTATTCTCAGATATTATCTTTTATTTTTATTCTCATATCTTTTTATAAAATATAAAAAAATTCATTGTAAATTTTACATCCTCCATTAAAAAAATATAATATTTATATGTCTACTTCTAATTCCATCAACCAAAAAGTTAGAAATAATTCTAATATTTTCACATTTTATCCTTTCTTTATCTATGTCTCCTCTCACAAAAATAATTGAACTTAATTATGGATACCGTACCTTTTGTTAAAAAATCGTGGCAACGCCACGTTTAAAATGGACTGGGAAGAAGCTTTGATGAATTGGAAAAGCAAGAACAGTCTCCTTTGGGTTCTAATCAATCAACTTCATCCT
>JANHAO010024725.1:0-11542 GCA_026873985.1 Saraca asoca
TGGTCAGTTATAGAGGTTGACTTTTATCCATTCCTCTGACTGATTGAATATTGGTAATGAAGGATTGTATCATACTGAGAGGTCAACCACAGACAGGTTTGTCACCATGGATGACTCCCCGTCGAAAATTGGGTAGCTATTATGGCTTGCTAAAGTCCGTTGATAGCTTCAAGTCCTTACGTGATAAATATGGAGATATTGATTACATATAAAATTAATTAGATTAATTTTATAAAAGGTCTTCAAATTGTTTGAAGGGCATTTTGGACTTTTATTAACATTTCAGGGGCCTACTGTGTCACATGCAAAATAAAAAAATATGAGAAATGCATGAAATTAGGAAATTGGATTTTCAGGGACTAAATTGAAAAGTGTTCGAAGTTTTAAGGGTTGGAAAAGAGTTTTCCAAAACCCCAGGGGCCCGGCTGCAATTTTGACAAATTACAGGGGCTAAAGTGCAATTTTTAGAAATTGCACAAAATGGCATCGTTTTGGCCGAAAGGCCTTAAAAGGCCCGGATAGCCTTTCCTCACGCACGGCACGTTTCTTCTTCGGCACCTCTTCATCTTCTCCGGCGAGATAGTGTGATCGGCTTTTGGAAGCTGCCAGCTAGCACTGGGTGGTGATCCTCCTTTTCCGACGTGGATTTTTGGTGGTGGCCGGGACGTTTGGACTGGATTTCTAGTGACTCCATCCGTCATGCGCCGTCATCTTCTACCGCGTGCTTGGACCAAAGGTTGGTCTTTTAACACTCCTAGCTTACTTTTATGCTTGATCCTAGCTAGATCCGGATAGATTGTTCAGTTGGTAGCCAAAAATTTTTTTGTATTTTGGACAAATATGCCCCTGGCCTGTCGAACAATCCATTATTCTTTGAACTAAAAATATCTTTTCAGTTACAAAACAAATCCTTTCTTAAATCAAAGCATTTATTTATTTCAAAATAAATTTGCTCTCAAGAAGTTCTTAGTTCATTGGTTTTATTCTAGAATATTTTTTATCTTCACCCTTTACTGAACATATAGATTCAAAGTATTATTTTACAATCTTAACTTCTCACACTCTATATATTTTATCTCTAAAAAACCTATTCATTTTTTTTCTAAGATTATAGTTTTGTACATCTCTCTACAAACTCTTTTAACCTTAGAGTTAAACCTTTCATCTTCATGTCTATTTTCAACTTTTTCTCTCAACTTCATAACCTTAACAAGCTTCCTCTTTCCTGTATGCACAAACCTCTCTATTTTCTAAAAATTTCATCCTCTTCTCTTTGTATAATCTTGTTCATCTTCATTCCAAAAACATAGAAACCTCCATAGCCTGTCTGATGAATCTTTAAACCTAAACAAATTCTTCTCCACCAGACATCCCCTCATCTCACTTGTTTCCAAAATTCCTCTGAGAAATAATGATAAGGAATCACTTGAATCCATTATATTTAGTGAGTTAGAGAGATAGGTTAGGAGCCACTCATAAAAATGAACAAAAAGGTTTATGAGGGATTCATTTAGGTGTTTTACACCAATCTGAGCACACAGAAGAATAAGTACGAGTTGGTGATCTTTATGAATAAAGAAAGAAGAGTTCTAGCTCCCAAATTGTTAGACAAGACTCTTGGAGTTCCAAACGATGGTGTATGTTTGGCTTCGACTAGAGGGGTGAGTAGTTACAATTCAATAGAATGCATGAAGAAAATGTCTCATAAAGCAACTTGTTCTTCTAATTCTCCAGCTAGTTCACTGAGCAGAACTTAGAGGGGTATTGCACTATTTTATCTACAAAGTTCTTTGCCCTAAGGGTGGAATCAAAAGCATAGTGAACAAGTTTGAAGCTTTTTCACTTTAGGAGATTAAGACAAAGTACCTGGTGAATCTAGTCCACTTGTTGATTCTAAAAATGATTTCCATTTTGCATAGAGGCAACTCTCACCTTCTTTATGGAATAGTAATCACCAAAATCTACCACAATTTTGGTGAGACCTCTTATAAGGAATAGGATAAGATGGTATGGGAACATCATAAATGTTGTTTAAGCACATGGTATCACTTTCAATCCTATACCAGAGATGGAGCCGTTGTTAGCAAGAAGCAAGTTTTAAGAAAAAAAATGTTTTAGATGCTCAATTTTATCATGTCATATTTCATGGCATGAAAAGGAAAGAAAAATGCAGGAGTTTTTAGGAAGACTAAGAAGGGAAAAGGACAACAAAGATTAGAACTTAGATGAGGAATCCAAAGAAAAAGCAGAAGTTGTTACCAGGAGGCCATCTAAGGGAGTTTCAATCTTTGATAATCTAGGAGAGAAAGTAAGAAAAAGAGATTCCAAAAAGAAAAAAGAAGCAACAAAGGAAGGGAGTTAAAAGTCTATAGAAGAAGCAGCTGCTCATTGTTTAAAGTAAATGAAAAAGGAAAGTTCTCAGAAGAGATAGAGAGAAGAAGAAGGATCCTTAAGAGTGAGGAGATCAAATTGAATAGCCTTAGTTACACCACCAAAGTTTGAAGAGAAGAGACCAAGAAAGAAAATAGTCACCAATCTCATAGCCTTAGTTACACTACCAAAGTATGGAAAGAATAGACCAAGAAAGAAATTAGTCACCAAATTGACTAAGGCAAAAGCAAACAATAATGATTCTAATCAAACCATTCTAAACTTCACTCCATTATCATCGATGGATGATCACTATCAATGTCATGACCTAAACTTTGGTCATGACTGGCTTGAATATCCCTCTTTATTAGATATTCACCAATCTTTACCATTTATTCCTATTATAGTCATTTTAGAATTTCCTTAAAGATATTTATATGATTCTCATTGGCTAACTAGGATGTAACAAACTTAAGAAAAATAAAAAGAAGATGCTCATAGAAAATATATATATTGTATAACTCACACTGACATTGCCCAACAGGTCCATGTGTCATAAGTTGGCCCTATAAACCAATTTGATAAGCAAACATGCCCAATTTTAGATAAAACTTGGCGTAAAAATTAAGTATAAAAAGGAGGTCTTGTGGTACAAATTTGGGAGCAAATGCACTTATATATTATTTTTCTAAATTTTTTTCATTTAGGGCATTTGTATTTTTTTAACATCGATCGTTTGTCCAGCACAAGTAGAAAAGTATATAGTTGCGATCCTTGCATTTTTATCTTCATATCCATATGAGATGGTGCATTAGAACTTGTAGGAGCTAGGAGAAAAATCCTTATGTCAACTTGAAAACGGTTTGTCTACTCCTATCATTAGGGCTTTTGCTTAGAATACTCTTTAAAGGGGGTGTGTTTGATGATTGGATGGGCATTGTGACTTGAGCCAGGGATTAAAGTGTGGAGCTTAGAGATACTCTCCCTACAAACTTAAAATTATGTAATGAGGTATGTATTAATAAAATGGAGTTATCCCTTTTTTTATTTTTTTAAAAAAAGTCCCTTTTTATATGCACTAGAGGCTTCTTGTGTGGCAGGTACTTTGAGACTTAATATGCGTTAATGCTTCGACTACGTGCTTATGTTGGCTTATGGACATGTTACGTACATGCTTTTGATTGTATAGGTGACAAAATCCTTAATGCTTCAATTATCTATCCAAGTATGGCTCGAATTTATTGGTAGGTTGGTATGTTGGTCAAGAGTTGGCAACATGTGCTGCATGGTTTTAGCTAAAGAGCTATTGGCCCGTAACAGTTAGTATTAAAACTCAGTTGTGCTAGAAGGAGTAGATTGGATAGGCCATGATTGGTGTAAATTTGGCTTGTCAAAAGTATATGGAGCTTGTGAGTCAAGCAGGGACTCATGGGAAATAGGAAAGAGATACTGCTAAGGACTTGACCGAGAGAGGTGTAAGAGGTTGAAGCAATTCGAGGGCTAGTGTGCGAGATATTGTATTCAAGGGAACATTGATGGTGCATCAGGTGCAAACGTGTGAAGAAGATGGTGGACTTATTGTACAACATAGGACATTAATCATGCTCTCATTTATAGTAAGCATCCGAGGGATGCAAATCACTTGAGAAGGTGTGTGAATTGATAGCCTATCTAGCGGGAGGAAACCCCAGTAGAAGCCTTAGTCTTGCGAGAAAAGCTTGACCATATCCATGAAGGACATATTAGCTATTGGTAAAGCTTAGAAGGTGAAGCAATGATACCTGCATAGTGAGCTCAATCTACATAGTTATGTGATGGAGTAGTAATAATAACCTTGAGGCGTAGTAGACTAGCACTACATAGTTACAAGACAAACTTTATGGTAAGAATCATAAGTTTCAAAATTGCTTGTGCATAGGCAAAGTGAAACTCAAGCTTGAATGGAGAATGCTCGATGCTTAGCCCCCATCAAAGCCATTAATATAGGGGAGGCATCATGAGGATGCACTTGAAGAAAAGTCTTAAAGAGGGATGTCACTCGAGAATTTCCAAAAGAGAAGGTATTGATTTTTGAAGAAATTATTATAAGGGCAATGATACTAATGAGTGGCTATAAGAGTCACAGGAGACAAGCTAGTATCATTTTCGAGTAGATAGCACTTGAGCGTACAAAGGTAGGAGGGGTTATGAGGATACAGTGTTAGATAGCATTAACTCTAAAAAGATTATAATGGTCGAGAGATACCATAAGGGTGTCAATTCAAAAAGAGTCAGGAAGATTCAATTGACTTTGAAAGTTGCAAAATGGAAGTATAATGGATTGATCAAACCTAACATGAGTAGACTCATAAGGTATGGAACATGCAAGTAGGCCATGTTTTGTGAGCAAGGTACAAGACTTGCACGTGAACAAGATATGAGACTTACGTCTCTCATATCGATAGTATAAGATATTGGATATAGGGCTATCTATTAATAGACATCCAAAATATAAAGCAAGACAAAAACTATAGTGGTAGCACACACTTAAGCTACAGATGTAGAGAGTCAAATTGAGTGATACAGAGGTAGCAAGTCGAATCAAAAGCTACAAAGGTAGTTAGTTGAATCAAGAGTCATGCAAGGGTAGTGGGTTCCAAGCTACAGAAGTAGTGAGGCAAGCACAAGTTAAAGAGGTAACAACTTGAATGCTATAAAGGCAGTGGGATAGGTGAATTCATTAAACAATAGCAAGCATATATACATGCATTCATACCATAACTAGATAGTCATTTCTTATACAATTTCTCATAAGCAAATATTGAATATCAAAGGCTTACCTATGAGGAAGTTCACATCATATTTTTCTTGACACATTATGCCAAGTCGGGCTCTCATAGCCATAAGCCATCATTTTTGGCTCATTATGTGTCCCAAACTCATAATATCATATCTTAACATTCTATATGACAACAAAATAGGTCAAACAATATATAACAATAAATATAAATCTCCTTATCACTCCAGTCCAACCTCATCCCTCTAAGTCAACCTTATCTCACTCATCATTTTAGAATGCACAGATCCAGGATTCAATTCATTATTTCCATCATGCCTCACCATTCAAAAATTAAATCTCAAAGAACTCTTAAGTACTCAATCATTCTACTCTCGTTACAGATACCTTATCAATTTCACATTATCACATTGTATCATCATTTATGGTGTCATACACCATTTCATATCTTATATATATTATTGCACTTTACATAACAAAATTATTCACATTAATTGCGTTATAACAATCACACATATTCACAATCACTACTATACTTTCTTGTTTCATAATTATATTAACCACTAATTTATTATTTAGATATCATCACATATATTAGCTTACGAGTTACTTTCATAGGATATCTTAATTGTTATACTAGAGTTAATTAGGGTCTTTATGAGATTAAACCCAAGGGAATGTAGTATAGGTTAAAGACAAATGAAATTGAGTCAAACAATGTAAAAATTTCTAGAGGTGCGATCAAAATCACAAACAAGATCGTTGAAGAAATTCAATTCGACTAGAAAGAATTCAATTAAAAATGTGAGTCTGCTAGCAAAAAAATAATCATTCAGGAAGTCCAACTACAAACATGATCATAATAAAAAAATAGGGTAGGAAAGATCGATTCGAATCGCCAACATGATCATAGGTTTAGTTTAACAAGCTATGATTCAACTTACACGAGCAGAAATTGTAAACAGTAACAGGAAAATAGGGGAGAACAACTTCCAATTTACCATTACACTATAGGATATTAACACAACATGTTTTGAAAGTTTAAGCATACATAAAACACAACTATTTTCACAACAAACTAATCACCATATCAGTAGATATATTCAATCTCAAATTAAGCCTTACAATCACCAAAATCCATTTTCATTAACTAGCACTAAATATTCAACAAATCACAAGCAAGAAACATAAAATAAATCACAGGAATGGTAAGAATTACTCACAAGCAAGCTGGATATGTCAGATCACTACTGATCTCACTTATTATCCTCAACACTCTTCATAAAAAAAGAGAAGAGCATGTTAGCTTATTATCTATTTGAATGTTTTTCCTTTAAAAATAATTATATATCATTTGGTTATGGTTTCATTACAAAGAAATAGATTACACAAGATTTGAGGTCTAAAACTTTAGAAAATTCACATGGGTACTTGAAGTGAACATTGACATGAATAGTAATTATAGACTTCAAAAATTTATAACTTAAATTATACTTAATGAATCAATAAGGTTTTGATATCAAAATGAAGAGGAAGAAGAGAGAAATTGGTAGCAAAAATTTGAGAAAATAACAAGGGAGGTTGGTAGACTTACTTAATGAGTGAGAAAGAGAAGGTAGAGAAAAGGTATCAAGCTTGGAAAAGAAGACTTTGCATGGGTTTTACAATCCAGGAAGCTGAAGAAGAAGGAGAAAAGTTGACTAAGGGAAGGATATAATAGGAAAAAGTAAGTCAACTTCTTAATAACTACAAGTTGACCATTTCCCTTTTTAGTAATTTTCCTATTTCTTCTAATTTGAGCCCAAATTTAACATGCTTATCAATCACTAGTGACTGTGAAATTTTAATACAAATTAGTTAAATTAAATATATTTGTAATGGCTCTAATTTTGTTCTCATCTGATATTTGTAACCCTAATTTTGATATTTCCAAAGTTTTTCAAAAATCAAATCTTAACAATATAAATTTTGTTCTTTAAACATTTACGATAGGAATTCACTCTACGAAGTATTTCTAAATTTTCATATAGTCTATTTCTACTATGTCTGGGCCTCTCATGGCTTCAAATTTATAGTTTTGATTTCCTTAAAATTTTAATTTCCCCTTTTAAAATTTTAAAGTTATTCTATTACCAAAATTTAATTTTAGAAAATTTGAGGTATTACAATTCTTTCTCTTAAAAGAGTTTGTCCTCAAATTCTAAATAGAAATAATGAGTTTATTGGAGCACAACAACAAGTGTGAATGACATTTCATATTAAATAATTATTATAATTGCCCTCACTGATTAAATAAGGATATTTTTCTCACATATCAATTTCCACTTCCCATGTAGCTTCTTGTTCATCATGTCATCCCCACATCACTTTGATCATGGAAACTTCTCTTCATCTAAGCTATCAAATTTATCGATCGAGAATAGCGATTGGTTGCTCCTTATAGGTGAGTTTATTATCTAGTTGAATCGGTTCTTCTATAATAATATGGGATTTATCTAGAACATACTACCTTAACATGGAACATGAAATACTAGGTGGATTCCCTACATCTCAGTTGGCAATTCCAATTGATATGCCACAACTTCCATACGTTTGATAATTCTAAAGGTTCCACACATCGTGAAACTAACTTCCTCTTTTTACTAAATTGCATAATTCCTTTCTTATGGGATAACTTAAGAAACACTCAGTCATTAACCTTGAATTCTAGGTCTCTTTTCCTATTATTCAAGTATAACTTTTATCGATCTTGAGCTACCTTCATTCAATCACAGATCAATTGTACCTTTTCAACTGCATCTGTTACAAGATCCAGACCTATTAACTTTACCTTTCTGAGGTCAAACTAACCTATTGGAGATCTATATCTCCTTCCATACAACACTTTGAACAATGCCATTTGAATACTAAATTGGTAACTAATATTGTAAGCAAATTTGATAAGTGGTAAATATCTTTCCCAGTTTCCTTTAAACTCTATTACGCATGCCTGAAGCATATCTTCCAAAATCTAGATTGTTTGCTTTGATTTACCATTAGCTTGTGGATGAAAAATAGTGCTAAACCATAATTAAGTACCCATCGCCTGCTGAAATGATTACCAAAAGTGAGAAGTAAATTGAGTATCTTGATCCAAGATAATTGCCATCAGTACACCATGCAAAGGAGTTAGTCAATCAAGGTATATTTATATATATTGAGCAGTTGAATAAGTCATCTTAACTAGCAAGAAATAAACTGATTTAGTCAAGCGATCAATAACCTAAATTAAATCATAACCCTTCAGCAAATTTGACAATCCAACTAAGAAATCCATTATAATACTTTACCATTTCCACTTTAGAATTTTAATGGATGCAATCCTATTGAATGTTGATGCTCTACCTTCACCTACTGACACGTAAGACACTTAGTTACGTATTCCAACACATCATGTTTCATGTCTTTCCACCAAAACACATCTTTCAAATCATGATACATTTTAGTCATTCTCGAGTGCATTGTGTATAATAAGTTATAAGCTTGATACAATAAATCTCCATGAACACTTTAAGGGACCAATAATTGTCTTTCTTTACTAAGCATTGTTGCCTCGTTAACTCTAGGTTGTGAGTTTGGTTCTATTCCCCCTCTTTTGTTTAGGAATCATGTATTGTGGATCTTTTTTTTAGCTTTTTTAATTTAGTTTGCCATCATTGACTATAGTATCATATGTGCTAGAATCGAGGTATGGTCCAAAACTTCTAATCTTACACCAAGCTTTTCAAATTCTGGGTAGGAATACAGTAACTTCTTCTCTTTGGAAAGAAGATGAGCTAAACTACTTGCCAACTTGTAACTCAATGCATCTACCACCACATTTGTTTTGCCAAGATGATACAATATCGAACAATTATAATCTTTGACTAACTCCATCCATCTTCGTTATTGAAGATTAAGATCATTTTGCTCAAAAATGTATTTTAAGCTTTTTTGGTCCATATAAATCTCACATGTTTCTCCATACAGGTAATATATCCATATCTTTAAAGAAAAAACTACTGTCGCCATTTCCAGATCATGAGTAGGATAATTTTGTTCATATTTCTTTAATTGCCTCAATGCATATATGATTACTTTTCCAGTCTCTATCAAAATGTTCCCCAGCCCAATTTAGGAAACATCACAATATACAGCATAGCCACCTGATGTTGATGGCAATGCTAATACTGGAGCTGATGTTAAACATTACTTTAATCTTTGGAAGCTTTTTTCACATGTAGGGGCCCATTCAAATCTCACTCGCTTCTGAGTCAATTTGGTCAATGGCTTAGAGACCTTAGGTCTTTGACAAATTTCCAATAGTATCCAACTAATCCTAAAAAACTATGAACTTTAGTTACCGTTATAGGTCTAAGCCAATTCTCTACCGTTTCTATGATCTAAAGGCCAACATGTACTCCCTCTTGCAACATGACGTGTCCAAGAAACTTGACACTAATTGTCCAAAATCTATGTTTGGAGAATTTTGCATAAAGCTTATGCTCACATAGAGTTTGTAACATTATTCACAAATGTTGAATATGCTCTTCCTTGCTTCTAGAGTAAACCATGATATCATCAATAAACACAATCATAAATTTATCTAGGAATAGTTTGAAAATCTAGTTCAACAAATCCATAAAAGCAGCTAGGGTGTTTGTCAGTCCAAATAATATTACAAGAAATTCATAATGCTCATACCACATATAAAAGGTAGTTTTTGGTACATCTTCTTTACAAATCTTTAACTAATGATATCTTGATCTCAAATCAATTTTTGAGAAATATTTTGCTCCTTGCAACTGGTCAAACAAAAAGTATGGTTGGTCCCTATGGTGAAACACTTGGATGGATAAAATCTCTATCAATTAATTGTTGTAGCTGAATTTTCAATTCCTTTAATTCCATTGGTACCATTCGATAAGGAGGAATGGAGGTAGGCTTAGTGCTAGGTATCATATCAATAGCGAATTCAATTTCCCAACCTGGGGGGTAATCTAGCTAATTCATCAGGAAACACATTAAGAGATTCTTGTATTCTAGAACTTTATTTAGATTCAAAACAACTTGATTTAAATCTTATACTATAGCTAAATAAGTTTTGCATCCCTTATTTAAAAATTTCCAAGCTTATACGCTTGAAATTAACCTAACTATCTTAGCTACCATTTCCCATTGAGAAACTATAGGGAAGGATTTAGCTATATGGAACATAATCTTTTTATCGAAGCAATTTATGCATGCATGGTGCTGAGAAAGCCAATTCATTTCTAGAATCACATCATAATCAACTATATCTAACATAATTAGATTTGTGGTTACTTGCTTATCTCCTATTATCATGGTGTATTTTTTAACTAAATGATCAGCTAGAAAAGTCCTACCAACGGTGATCATTACTACCAATGACGTCTCCATCAGTTCACCAAATTCATTTAATAAAATAGTGAATTTCTTTGCAATAAAAGAATGAGTACCATATAGGGAGAGTCGAGTGAATTGGGCATCATATTCACTCAAAGACATATTGTCTCATATTTTTGAACCTTGGGCATTCGCTTGCTAGACACTAGGAGGAAGAAATCCATTAACAAAGGCTTTTTAGAACATTACCCAGGTTAAAGATTCTGCATCAGCAGCTCACCCTTCAATAGTCCATGCATACCAATAATGTGCTAAATCATCCAACTGGTATCTACCAATTCTATCAACAAGAGTTCAAGGCATTGCAATATCCTACCATACCTTTTGATTTGGTCTAGAAATTGGTATATGTCCATAGAAGAATCTATTGGTGCATATCAAGGTGGCTTCGATTTTAGGAATTCATACACAATTCTCAACCAACTCTCTTGCTTATTTCTAGCAGGTAAATTTTGATCTCTTTCATTTCATTTTGCCTATTCCTTTCAGATTCTTTATCCTGGTCTCAATTTTGATTTTGCATTAATACATGTACCAAGCAGTCCATTGCCTATTGGACTAAGTTTGTCACCTACTAGAAAACTTGTGGGGTTTCACTGACTTCATAATAGGGACTATTTTATCCAATGGATGATCCTCCCTAACCGAACTCATGTTCTTAGCTTTCTTACATTCTAGTTCTCACCATAATCTACATCACAAAATTAGTCAGATTCTTCAAACACACAATAGTTCTTATTTGATTTTGTCAACATAGACACATATTTCACCAAGTTAAAAGGAATGCTATTAGCAATACGTGCTCCTAAATGTACATATTCTCAGGTTGGCCTGGACAAGACAAGGGAGATAAGGCTAAAAATTTCAAAAAAAATTTCTCCTCTTGGCTGAGCAAACCTCCCAAGGATCCATTGGTGTGAGGTCTCAAAATAACCTAGATCAAATCTAGAG
>JANHAO010024726.1:0-11535 GCA_026873985.1 Saraca asoca
GCCATATGTTGTAGCAAATGCCAAAAGAAAGCTAAAACTTCAAGTCTTATTGAAATCTTAAAATGTTCTCTTTAATTGTTTTATGCTATCTCAAATTCTCAAATCTTCATTTGGTTTTTCTTCCAGGTTTTCCAGATACCAATTCTTATCTATGTTTGGAGAATTTTTATTTTAGTTTTTCTAGTTTTACTCTCTCTTATGTTACAAATGGTTGCTTTTGCAAATTTCAGGGGCTAATAGATGAAATCCAAGATGTACTTAATAGAAGGAAGGAAGATAATGGATTACATACAGAGTTGACACATACTGATATCATCAAGTGCATACAATCTGAGAGAGTCAGGGTTCGAGGGGTTAATCTTTGCGGCTTTGATCTCTCTCAACTAGTAATTTCTTGGGCCCCACGTCACATATTTCTGAACACTATCTTGGTTCTCTTACAAATTGGAATTTTCTGCTTACTAGAGTTGGGAAAAACTGCATTTAAGCTGTCACCTTGGGCGGTGTTATTTGTCGTAACAACCAATTTTAATAGTTTTGATCTAACATCCATTTTATTTAAGCCATACTCACTTGCATCTTTGGATTGTGAATATGCAAGATAATATGTCTGCTGACATTATCTCCCCTGACATAGTCTTGATTATCATTTTTTTCAGGACTCATCATATGTTGATTTTAGCAATGCAGGTCTTAAAAACATGTCCTTTTCACTTGCAAACCTTCAATGTGCAAAGTTCTGAGTAAGTACAATTCTAACCATGCTTGGTGCTGGGAAATCAATCCAACAATCCAACAAGCTAATGAACACCTATTTTGTCTTTGGCAAGTTAGGTTTGAGATTACTGAAGCTTGGGCTGATTCTATTTAAGTCATTTCTGAGTTTAGGTTTTCAAGATATTAGGATGAGTTATAAACCCAACTTTGGGTCCAACACAATGATATCTTGATTTATCATAATATTTCTAGTGTAAAAGAGTAATGATGCCACGTTTATTAATGACTTTGTTTGCTAATTTGACTGCTTTAACTTTTAATTGGTCGACATTTTAAATATTGCAATGCCATATGCTTGTCTTGTATGAGTTAGGCATAAAAGTTGTAAAATTCACTGGTCATTAACCAGTTCATCATTTGCATGAATTTAATTTGCAAATATTGAAACCTATTTAATTTGATAGGATCTTTCACAATGCAACTTTGCGAGAGTAAGTTACTCAAAGTAATACTACTGTCTTAACTGTGTGTATTTGTGCACACCACTTATTTCCTCTTGCCTATGGAAGATGTGAATTTACTGGGGCAAATCTTTGTGGAGCTTTATTAGTTGGTGCTTGTCCTCAGAGTGCAAATCTACCAGTCATGCTAATCTTTTCTGTTTATCTTATATTTGATGTTTGGATTCAATAATAGTTTTTGTCCGCCTAATGATCATTTTTCCTCTGCCATTGCTACACATGACTGATAAACATATGGTGCATATTGTTATCATAAAGTGGTATTTGCATCTTGTATTTGTTTGCATTCAATGTGAGGATATCTAACTTTCTATCCCAAAATTGATTATTGGCTCAAATGACTAGCTCTTCCTTTCTTATCTAAAGAATAATAGTTTGGAGTGGGTTCAAAAAACCAGTAGACTTACATGACATGGCAGTAGTAGAGTGCCATGATTCAACAGTTATGCATCTGTCATAACTGAGGGAATAAGGGGGGCAGGTTGCCTCTCTGTCCATTGCATATTCTTTTATATTTTTGTAGCTTTCTGTGAATAGATGTAGGAACGCATATATGTACTTGATTATACATTGAAGTATATTCTGGACCCCTCAATGAAGCAAAATATGCACTTGATTATATATTGGTTACATTTACAGTTAGTGCATGATCTATAAAATAATTAATGCTGGTAAACGAAAGCAGATTTAGTACAGATTATAGTGACCTATATTTGTTATTTACCCATTTGTTTGTTAATAAATTAAAGGGTAGATTGACTAGCTTAGTTATGGGATATCTGTTCTGTCTCTGCTTATATAGTTTTTTTTGTTGAATATATCAGCAGTAAATATACGAGAGTTTTCTTTATTATTTTCTTTGACCTGGTAATTTCATGAATTGCATGGCCTGGCAGGATCTATAGTTTTGGGCCTTGGTTAAAGTTGTATCATCTTTATTAACAAGTCCCTTTCATTCTCTCAGAATGCAGATCTTACAAATGCCAATCTAGAGGGGGCAGTTCTTGAAGGAACTAATTTAAAGGTAAGGTTGCAGATATGAGTGGGTACAAATTATAGGGTGCAAATCTTGGGTTAAAACGGGTTAGAAATTTCTTAAAAATCAAGTTTTAGCGAATTAATTTAGAGATGACAATAGGATAGAATGGGAACAGATTAAGCTATTCCTGTCCCGTCCACACACTAATCACCCTTATTGTGTCCCCACAAATAGGATAAGTTGATGTCTTATCCCTATGATACATGAAACACTAGTATCTCGTAACGAAAACAAAAAAAATTCAACTAAAAATTAAAAAATATATATAAAAAGGAAAATTTTCAATTTAAATACTTCAAATCCAAACGAATAAATATAAAATTATATATAAAATTCAACATAATGTCTCAAACTAAAAAAAACAACAAACAACAAAGATCACAAAAGATTCAAGAAAATGTCATTCTTTTTTCTTGAATCTTTTTCTATTTAATTGTAGGTTTTGGTTTATTTTATTATGTTTTTGTAAATGCAATATTTTTCCCATAAAATCTTGTTGGAAAAATGGGGCAAAAAACAAAATCTGAATAAGGGCTTCAAAGAAAAAACATGGACACAACTTGAGTAACTCGACTCAGGTTTTTCAATCCAATAAATGCAGTTAAGGACGGTTTAAGCCCTAAGATTGGTCTAAAATGGTTGTCTATTTTTTCAACATCATATAGTTTGGCTAAAATTTTCTCCTAACCCATCACTTGTGCTTCGTCTGGCTTTTGGGATCACTTGTTGAATTTTATTTTATTTTTTTTCCTTCCATCTTAGGGTGCAAAGTTGAACAATGCCAATTTGAAGCAATCTTTGAGATACGGTAATTACATTGGCTGAAAATTTAACTAAAGTAAGTCTAAAAGTTTCTGTTTGAACTGGTTCTTACCTCATTCTTGATTACATATAAGAGCTTAACCATAGCCTAAAAATCAAAATTTAATTCGTCTAATCATATATTTGATACTACAGCCCATCGCTTAGTGGTTAGCGTGTTCAGCAAATTTTGATTTAAGTTGAAATTAAGATTGAATGAAAATGTAGATCCATTATTTTGTTATGGTACCACACTAAAATTATAATTGAATTTAGGAAAAATATACTTCATTTATACATAATATAATGCTAGTTTTAATTTATTTTTCATAATTTGAAGTGTTGTGAATATACACTATATGATTTACATAATTAATATTTTGTTTACTTATACTAATTTTCTATCTAAATTTAATAGATTTTAATATTTTGTTTACTTATACTAATTTTCTATCTAAATTTAATAGATTTTATCGCATGCCAGACATATCTTTCTTAATTACTTCTAATTTAACCTTAATTTCATCTCATTTTTCTCAATTTTCTTTTCGCTTAAATCTGAAATTTCAAAGAAAAAATTATCTTTAATTTCTACAAAAAATTTTATATTTCAGATTTGGATAAAAGAGGAATTTGAGAACAATAAGATACAATCGAGGTCTAATTAGGGAATATGTAAATAGTATATGATAAAATCAGTTAGAATATAATAAAAAATTAGTACAAGTGAATAAAGTGTTAACAATGCAAATCACTTATACCTTTAGTGATGTAATAACATTTGATGTTACTTTGGCATTTTTCCTTTTTTAGTGTTTAACATATTATATATATTAAGTGATTTCTCACTTCTATTATCATAAAAACAAACATATTTTTTCACAAATTTAATTATGAAAATGTTACAAATGTATTTTGAACGAAAGGCCTCAAACAAAAATTTGAACTATTAAATTTTTTGCATAATATCTGTTGCAAGGGTTTGGAAAAAAAGGAAAGAGGGGGGATGCATTGTTGTCTTTGTCCGTCGCAATTTGGCGGTGCTGTAGTAAGTAGACTTGTAGCCCGGCTCAACCTTCTCTTCCCTCTCTTTTCGACTTCCACGTAATGAAGAACTCCGAATCAAATTCGTTCTCTGGTTCGACTCAACATTGGTAAAACCGTAGTATCCTCAATTTTCGGGTTTAAATTATTTCAGTAAATAAGCATCATCTCATAATGGACCCTTCTCTCATAAATAATCTGTTTGGCTAGCGAGAAAATTCTGGGATAATGAAATTTTTCTAATTTTCTCTTAAATGTTTTTAGTTCCTGATTGTAATTAAAAAGAAACTAGGAGACGGTAAATAGCTGCTTTTCTTTACTTGTTTTGAGTGAATCTGCATCCGTGGAATCATTTCTAGTCATGTAATTTTTTAAGTGATATAATTATTGGACATATAATAATACTTAGATTATTGATAAATTTTAGTGTTATGAATCTTATCATTGGACCAATGATGATGAGTCAGTTGATTTAATATGATTACAAAAAAGCAGGTCTCTATTCATATTTTAGTAGAGTTATAATTGTCCCATTGAGATACAATTTTCTCTGCTAAAATTATAAGGAGTAAACCTACTAAAGAGCATTTTGCTATCATGGATTCTCATATAATATCATATATGATTTCATTACTACTAATTAAATTTATATGTACAAATCTAATGCATTATAACATGATTCAATATTAATAAATTTGTTGATTTAGTTATTTCAATTTATCCTATTATTTTATCAATTGGTATCAAAGTCAGGATTTGTTTTTCACGTTACAAAGGCTCAAATTTATTATAATTTTTTTTAAACCTTATTGAGCTGAAATCATGAATTAATGCAATTAGAATTCTTTCAAGAAAATTTAATTTATAAATTCATCAAATTTAGAAGAATTTTTTCAATTTAATTTATGATTATATTTTAAGAGTCTGTGATGTGTAAAAAGCATAAAACAATTTGAATAAATATTGTTAGAAAGCTACTCAATTTCGAAATTTCTTAATATCCATTTAAGAAGAGGCTTTTTTTTTCTTTTTTAAATTTGATCTAATTCCATGGTATTTATTCAAATTGATTGCATTTAATTGATAGAATAATGAGATAGACAAAAGCTCTCAATCAATTCTAGAAAACCTAAAGCTTTATAATATTAATTTTTAAATTTTTTGAAAGAAATTTTTTCGAAACTAGAATTAGTTTTAGTCTTCCTAATTGCGCAAACAAATGCCAATATTCTGGAATTGATGCCAATATTCTGAAATTGATGGAGGATTTTGCTGAAAAATGATATAGGTAAAGAAATCTATGCAAAAATTTTATAAAAAAAACATGACTGAATTGATGGAGTTTGTAAACCGGGTCAAATCTAATTATATAGTTAGGTATTCACAGTAGATGTGTGTGAGGCTATGTGCCTCTATAAAGGTGACAGGTGACAATAAAAATTATATTACCATACTCTACTCTCCAAGTTATATTTATGATAATTTTTTAGATTTTTTTGAAAACAAAAAAAATATTTATTTTTTGCCCAATTTATTTGAGTAAATATTTAATATTATTTGGCCTAAAAATTTTGTTATGTGTTTGATACATATTGGACTATTATTTGTGTTTTTTCTAGAATTTTATGGAAATAAAAATATTTTATATAATTATTGTACTATTTATTTGAGCATTAATTTCATGTTTATGGGATATGAAAAATTTATTGTATGATTCTTACATATTATACTATTATAGGTAATTTTTGTATTGATTTGCTTTTTTTATACATATGAATATTTTTTGGATTGTTGTATGCAATTTGTAAAATTATGTAAGAATCAATTTTGTTCATATTATGCTATGAAATTTTGTACAATTGTGTATCTACCTATTATGGAATCAAATGCATAAAATTTTGCTAAAATTAAATTTTGGAATTATATTTAAGAGAGTGCCATGTTAGTAATATATATGCCCTGTTGGTGTAATATTATCAATATAGTTTGTTGGAGATAATGTGAGTGTTAAAATTACTTATTATGTTTGTAAAATTTTAAATATCATATTAATGTTAGGTTTTAAGAATGTAGCGTTCAATGTTTATGTTATATTATGAAGCCTTAAATGTTTTATCGGTGTTAGGTTTTATAATGTAATACCATTTGAAATTATATAGTTATTGAAGAAATATTATAATATGATTACGTTGAACATATAATTTTAAAAATTTATGATAAATTTTATAAATTATTATTTCTTCAATCTTTTGTTATCTATGCAATTGATTATTATGAAAATAGTAAATAGGACTAATTATGAGGACTAAACTAAGCGGAAGATATCTTGCCTAAATTACTAATATTATATCTGTCAATTACCAAATTTTGTATTTGGTTGAAGGGAGGGAGAGCCAAAGATAGATAATAACTTTACTGTTACACAAGGGTTCTTCATAGAAAGTGGACACATTTTAATAAAGTGTACTCGATAATTATGATATATGCTAAAGGTAAGACCATCATAAAAGGTATTGCTGGCACTCCAAATGCCAAAGTGATTATGGATTTTGTAATTAACAAGTTTGTAAAGTTTAATAAGGTTGAAAAGAATATTACCTTTCATTGCAGGATAAAACTGTTTTAGGATGGCATTAATAGAATTAGTGAGTATATCGTGGAACCAGTATACTATTATGATCGCTTATAGGCATGAAAGTGGATGTAAAAAAATATATTAATTTAATTTAGTGTGTTTTAGAGCCTCTTCCAATTTAAATTAATATTCTTGAGATATCGCATCACACCTAAGAGGGTGAGTAAACTTTTAGTAAAATGACTTCTATAATTAGTCGAGCGGAAGATGACGTGAAGAATTAAAGGATCTTTGTTCTCATTTTATTGCTGAGTGTGGAAATAAATCACACATAAAGAAACCTAATTCTGAGAAGTAAAAAAAGCTAATTTGAGTGTGTATTACAATAAATCAAGATGTTTTACTGGCTCTACTAAAATGTTCCATTGAATACTTGGTAGTTAGACGAAGATGCAATCATTTGCATCACAAATTTACTATAAGTGTTAAGAAACAAGAGGAAGCCAAGTGATAAAAGTTGATAGTCAGATTAGAAATAGTGAAAAAGTGCAAGATGAATATATAAGAGCAATTGCCGTCTGGAAATTAGAGAGTTACTCAATTAAATATTGTGATTGAATATAAGAAAATTACAATTAATGTGGAATCCTCAATGCTATGAAATGGGTGTTTAAGTGATATCTCCACAGAAGGATGGAGTGATTGATAAAAAAAAAAAAAAAAGATTTTTCATGACCTAGACTTATCCTTTTTTATAGTTGTATTGATTGCATCAAAAGAGATACTCCCTACTAGATTTAGTGGATTAGAAGGTTGAATGTATTAGAGTTGATTTATAATAATATAAGTAGATTGATTATGTTGAGCATTATGAGTGGATACTAATATTTCTTCTTCACTGGTAATTGATCAATTTTTTTTTTCATTAGGTTGAAATATCCACTGAAAAGTTGAAATTTTAAATTCTTTTAGGGCATTTTAAAATTGAGATTGAACTAAAAAATGATAAGAAAATCAAGTGAATCAATTGTAATAAAGATGGTGAATGTTATAAAGATATGATAAACTAATATAAATTATGATTTTTTAGTAAGATATCTCCAAGATTGTAAATTTTTTAGGCTAAAAACCTTATGCTTGGAGCGCTTAGACAGAATTAAATCATAAGAAGGTTGAATTACATGCTTATGGACATGATCAGATGCATATTGGTGCATTAAATTTTACTAGATTTATATAGGACAATGCTTTAAAGACCATAGTATATATTCTGAATCAAATCCTTAGTAAGTCTATATTTAAAACCTTATATGATTTGTTACACAGGAAAAGCCTAGTCTTAGGCATTTCCATGTCTGGGATTGTAAGGCTAAAGTGAAGCCATATAATCTATTTATTAAGTAACTTGATTCGAAAAACTATTGATGGTCACTTTAATAGATGTTGTAATGGCTACAAAAGTAGTTAATTTTATTGTCTGATCCACACCATCAAGGTTATTGAAAGACCTTGTTTTGTTTTTTGGCTAGATAGTGAGAGCGAAAGAATATGTAATACCTCTCTTAGAAAGGTACAAGGTGCTATTCCACTAGAACTATTACTGTTGAAACAAACCGAATTGATCCAGTACAACATATAGTAAAACCAATGGTAAAAGTTACAGAGTTTAATGCTCCTATGGTAATAGAAAAGAACTAAGTCTTGTAGATAAAATATCTTTGAGGAAATCCTAATGGCTTGTATACCAAAAACTAATAATGACTATGTGATATATTTGTAGAAGCACAAATTTGACGTCAGTGATGGAATTGATTTTACCAATTTTCAGAAACCATTTCAAGTACTAATTCTTTAGAATAGATAGAGGCTATAAATGTTGGATTACACTGATGATCCATAATGATGTGTGAGATTATATAGAGTTACATGTTGGTTGTAAGTTTATTGGATGCAAAAGGGTTTTTAAGACCCATGGATACTTAAAGGTGGTTGAGAGGTATAAGGTCATATTGATGGCAAAGGGCCACATTTAGGAAGAAGGCTTTGATTGTAGAATATTTTCTTATCTATTTTAATTGAAAACTCGTTTCGAGTTGTTATCGCATTGGTGGCTCATTTTGACTTAGAGTTTTACTAGATACATGATGGCCTTCTTGAATGATAATTAGCCAGAAACTATTGTGTGAACCAACCAAATGATTTCTAAGACAAGAGTAAAGAATGTATAAATTTAAAATATTCATATATATGATTTGAATAAAATGTCTAGACAATGGTATTGCAAGGTTATTGAGATTATTATTTCTCTTGGATTCAAGGAGAATGATGTAGATTGTGTGTTTATTTTAAGTTGGGTATGGGCATATTTGTGATTTTAGTCTTATATTGATGATATTCTCCTTCAAAACAATGTTATGAGTCCTATGATTGAGATAAAGTATATACTATCTATATATTTTATATATGAGGGATATTAATGATGCTTCTTTCATACAAGGCAAATAGATCCGTCATGACAGATCTTGGGGTCTTTTTAGCTTGTCTTAAAGATTATATATTGAAAAAGTACTTAAAAGGTTCAATATATTTTATGTACTCTCCAAGTATTGCACTCTTCTAAAGGGGTAAGATTATTTTTAAAGCCCAATGTCCTTAAAATAATGTAAAGATTAAAGTATGTCTCATATGCTTCCGTTGTTAGTAGCATGTTGTATGCTTAAGGATGTATACATCTTGATATCGTTATTGGTTTAGTGTACTTGGGAGATGTTTGTGTAATCTTGGTCAGAAATATTAGACTGCTGTGAAGAAAAATATGAAATACCTATAAGGTACAAAGAATTTTTGTGTTGACCTATTACAGATCTAGTGATCTGATTGTTGTAGGCTACTTTAACTCTGATTTTGTGAATTATCTAGATGACATGATGTTGATAACTGGAAACATTTTTATGATGATAGGAGGAGCTGTATCGTGGAAACCATTGAGTAATTAATTATAACAACCTCTATTATAGAAGCAAAATGTGTTACATGTTGTGAAACCACTTATGAGGTTATCTGGTAAAGGAATATAATATCTATATTCAAAGTTGTAGATAACATATCTAGAACTTTAACCATATGCTGTGACAATGTTGTCATAATGAACTTCTCTAAAATTAATAATGAAAATACTGTCCGTATATGTATTTTGATATTAAGTATTAATTTGTTAAAGAGAGAAGATAAACAAGTATTATAAATGTTGCCATGGATTGTATGCTTGTGTTTTCACTATTGATAAAATGAACAAGTATTGGAATTTTCCTATGCATACTACCATAGTTTAATAAATCATATATATTAGATTGAATGAATATCACAATAACTAAATTATTATAGATCAATTGATTATATGATCTAATTATTAGACCTATAATGTCACCTAGGCTATTGATGGATTTTAGTGGTATGAGTTTTGTCACTGGGCCAATGATGATAGATCAATTGGCCCAATAGGATTACAACAAGGCATATCCCTATTTATACCCTAGTAGAATTGTAATTATCCTATTAAGATTTCAAAGATAATTTTCTCTCCTTTTTTCTCTGCTAAGGTTATAAGAAGTGAACTTACTAAGGAGTATTTTGCTATCATGTCTTTTTGTGTAATATTAGATATGATTTCATTACTACTAATTAAATTTATATGTATCAATCTAATGTATTATAACATGATTCAATAGATATATTGATTTAACTATTTCAATTTATCATATTATTTCGTCATTCTATTCATATACTTTCTGAGTAATAATTATGTGGACACAAAGGTTATGTATGTTTATAGATTCTTAGAATTGTATTATGTTTCACCTCAATGTGGAAGAAATTTTCAGCTGATTTTTTTGTTTTTTTGGTGTGCATATGCTCAAGAGGGAAGAAATTTTGGACCACTGTTGACACTTTAACTCAGCCGGAGCCTGATTCAATGCTGGCTGCTATGTTCAGCGGTCGTCCTACTCTGTGCCAACCAAGAATCTGAGAGGGTAGTCTGAAGTCTTCTTGTTGATAACACTCTCTTTCATTATGATATGCTTCTTCTTAAGTAGTAATATTTAGTTAATATTATGGTGATTGTTTACCTTATAGCTAAACTGAACATATCTTTGGTAGATGGGTAATTTTGCCATTGTAGTTATATGCTATGATCATGATGGGTCATTGCAGGGTCACGTCTTTATTGATAGGGATGGGAAGCATTTTTGACACATTCTCAATTGGTTAAGAGATGGTTTTTTGCCCATTCTGAAGGATTCTGAATATGCTGAGATGTTCGTAAATCATGCTCTTTTCTATTAGGTCAAGATAACGACGCTGCTTATAAACTTCTGTTCTGTTCTTATTGTGTTAACTTTTGCTGGCTTATATCACCACTAGAACTCTCAGTATAATTTAAGTCTAGTTTCCCACAGCACTGCTGTTAAAGCACATGTCTATATTTTGATATTGAATCAATTCTTAATTCCGTAATGGGGTGCATCAGAACTATGATGATGCAACTCATTCTCACATGCCCCACCTGTTTCCCATGAGTTTTGCGAGAGACTATTGTTTCAAGAAGAGCAATCTATGATAAACATTTTTTATGGTGTCTCAAATCAAAACCACATAATTTCGTTATAAACAAATAAATACAGGCGTTTATAATTCACATACTGTTGTATCCTTAAACCCCCTGTATGACTACCTGAGGAAATTCATCGTATATTGCCTGCTGAGACTTCTGCCATATGTTGTAGCAAATGCCAAAAGAAAGCTAAAACTTCAAGTCTTATTGAAATCTTAAAATGTTC
>JANHAO010024727.1:0-11535 GCA_026873985.1 Saraca asoca
TTGTTTTTTTTTAATTCGTTGGTGTGTGTTTGCGGTGCCAAACCCCCCCCTTTTTTTTTTTTTCCCCCCCCCCCTCCCCCCCCAAAAAAAAAAAAAAAAACCCTCTTTATTTGTTTGTAACTTGTTGGCTATTACTTGAAAGGACTATAGGATTTTGCTTTCTACACCTCTGCCACATTTGGCGTGGCTAATTGGATAAAAAGTGTGTTTTCTTAATGTTATTAATAGCAATCATTCTGATGATCGCTGGTGACTCAATGCAGGCGTAACAGTGTACACATGAGTGAAGCCCAGCGAAGTGCTCTCAATGCATTGCTTTTCAGAACAGGTGATCAATCGAGAGATATAGTCCTTGTCCTTGCCACAAACAGACCAGGTGATCTTGACAGCGCAGTTACTGACCGCATTGATGAAGTGATAGAATTCCCACTTCCAGGAGAGGAGGAACGTTTTAAACTGTTGAAGCTCTATTTGAACAAATACATCCGTAATGAGGATGGCAGCCCTTCCAAGAGGGGATTTTTGTTCAGGAAGCAGCCTCAGAAAATCATCATCAAAGATGATATATCTGATGAAGTGCTTAGAGAGGCTGCGAAGAAAACAGAGGGATTCTCTGGTCGGGAGATTGCCAAACTCATGGCCAGTGTCCAAGCAGCAGTCTATGGCCGCCCAGACTGTGTATTGGATTCACAGCTATTCAAAGAAGTTGTACATTATAAGGTTGCAGAACATCATCAGCGAATCAAACTGGCAGCTGAAGGTGGTCTCCCTGACGATATGCAACTTGCTTGAGCTTTTATCACCCGAAGACCATATAATAGTAGGCCTTCTAGATCTCCAGTACGACCTCCTGGGAATTTTGTTCATCAATTATAACACATAAAATTATTTGAGCCCATTTTCTTGGCGGATGGAGCAGATTCGTTCACAGTAATTCAGTTAGATGCATTTTGTGGGGAGATTTTTTTGATAACATTTGGTTTATACATGGGAATGGAGTGGAATGTGGGAACTACTTTATTGAGAAAGGAAAAGTACGACTATAATGCTTTAAACGGTCCCAGTCTCCGTTCCACTTCCGTAAATCTATTGAAGCTGGAGACTAACAATGTCTTGACGGTTCAGATATTCATTGGCCACTTGTGGCCCCTATTTATATCACTGTGTTTTGCCGTTACAGATTTGTAAATTAGTTTATGTTTTATTGTTAATTATTCCCGTTCAATTCCAATACAATTATTGTTTAAAATCATTAGTTGGTTTTGTTCACATATAACATTTATGAGCATCTGAAGTTTTGGACTATTAGTAGGCAGGTTCTTATAGGATTTGAGCTGTCCGTTTATGAACAAAAACAAAAAGGAAAAAAATAATTATGGCCAAAAATAAATTGTTAGCTTTTGGGTTTTTGTTAATTATTATTTTGAGGTCCTTGAAGGATTTTTGTTCCCAAATAAACCATCAATAATCACTCTTTCAATTATGTGGGATTAATGTATAGGAATCAAAGAAGTTGTGCATGATAATTAGCCAAAAAAAAAGTAAAAATAACACGAATAACAAACTGAAGTTAAGTTGTGACTTGTGAGAAGAAAGTGCCTCAAGTAACGCATTACTTTTTTGGTGCTTTGGTGCTGATGGACCCTAGTCTAGTTTCAGACAGATATCTGTCCCCCGTTGTGATGGGTGCACAACTCGTTAATTAAAGGGCCGAAGACTTGGTCCTAATGCGATTCAAGCGGCGACAACACGTGGCAAATACCCAACAGTTCAATTCTCTCGCCCTTCCAAATTTCGCCATGTTCCCTCAAGGGGCGCCACGTAGATTCTCGTTCTGGACTCCACAACGCCAACCGTCTCTTTTCTGCTAATCCCCTATAAATTTATTAGATCCCCTGTTTTTGGTTTTCAGACAGAGAAAGAGAAAAGAAGAGACAAGTGAGAGGAAGATGACGAACACAAAAGTTTTGTTGTTGATGTTGTTGCTGGCAGCGAGTGTAGGCATGTGCTTGTGTTTGGATGAGGATGTTGTCGATAATGCTAAGCAGCGTGCTGGAAATGCCATGCATGACGATAAGAAAACCCCCGAGTCTGCGGCTGATCAGCCTCACAAAAAATTCTCCGAGTATCTTCATTCTTCTCTCTATATTTTACTTTCTCATCATTAATTTTTTATATTTAATCACAATAAATTTCAATTCCACTCGTATGATTGTTACAAATTTTACTTGTAATCACAATCTATGTTTTGTGGCTCTTTCATCTTCTAGGAATTCCCGATGAGTGAAATTGTAGAGTGAGTAACGTTCATTGATTGTTGTGAACTGTCAATCCTTTTAAGTCATTAACTCTTGGAATTATGAAGAGAAATGACACAAGAAAAGAATGGTGCGTCATAGTCGCAAATGGTAAATTGAATCTTTGCAAGGCATGCAAGAATTCTGTTGGTCCTCCGAACCTTGTATTAGGATATTGTTAATTTCTCGGCAAACTTTCTTATGAAAACTGAGATCATATGCTTCTAAATTACTGTTGCAGTTGTGATTGTAGTTAAGATCCTACAATTACGGACAAATATGCTCGTTAGTTCAAAGTTGCTGTTGTGAAAGCGTCTTATTGCAATATTGTAATTGCCAACTGCAATTTAAACATGATTGGGATAGAGTGCACGATGCTACATTGTTGTAGCTATATTCCAATTTGCTAGAAAAGTGTTTGTTTTGTAAGCTTCTTGATATGTAGCTAGTTTCATATGCATATTAGGCCAGAACCTTTGTAATCTTCATTTGATTATCAATTTGAAACTACAATGGCAGAAACCCCAGGATGAAGCAGGATGATAAAGAAGAGGTCGCCCGAAATATAAGGTCTAAGGTTGGAGATGCTGACTCAAGAGCCACTGAGAAAGTGAAATCTGCAGCATCCGGTAAAATTTTATCCTATGCAGTCTAGTTTTTAGTCTAGTTCTCTTATCAACTTCCTCTGATCAATTTGTTCAGGAGCTTCGGAGTATGCATCAGAGAAGTCCAGCCAGGCAGCTGACCTGGCTCACAAGAAAAGCAAAGATTCCAAGAAGTCTGCCTCTGAGAAGGCTGACAAGACTGCAGAAAAGGAACCAAGACCAATGGAACACGGAAAAGAAATAGCCGGCAAAGCTGGTGAGAAGATCAAATCGGCAACAGAAAGGGCCACTGATAAGGCTTCTAATGCTAAAATAAAAATGGGAGATACTTATGAGGATGCTAAGCAAAAATCCCACATGGCTTCAGACGAGGCTTCAACTGGGGCTCGCAATGCCAGAGATGAGATGGCTGACTCGATGGAACAATTAAGAGATGGATTCTCCAATGCCTATGACGAGTTTAAGAAGAAACTTTACAAACCTCTCAAGGATACAAAGGAAAATGCAAAGGATAAAGCGGAAGATGCTAATGAGGGAGCTAAGCACAAAGTCAAAATGGCTTCTATGGAAAATGGTAAAGAGAAATTTAAAGGAGCAATGGAAAACGGGAAAGATAAGGCAACCAATGCGTATGGTGAAGCAAAGAAGCGAAACAAGATGGCCTCACCTGTGGCTGCAGATAAGTCGCGTGATGCTAAAGATGAAGCAGCAGAGTCCTATGACAAAGCTAACCATAGAGTGGGCGAGGCATACATGGATGCAAAGGAAGCCATGAGTGGAGGAGCAAAAGCTCGATATGAGGCTGCCAAGGAGGAGGAGTCGCAAGCTGTCGGTGATCTTGGCGCTAAGATGAGGAAGGACGGCAGAGAACTATGAGGGTATGGCCATTTTCTAATTTATGTTTATTGTTGTGATCATCTCTCTTTAAATTCATTCATGATGAATAAAGTTTATGGAGGAATTTCTCATAGGATAGATTAAGATATTTTGTTATTTCTCTCAGTACGATGTTTCTGAAAACATGTGTTATATATACTTTGGCATTCCTTTTCCTCGATAGAAATGTAGATTTAGGGTGTTATCTCTCTAATTGTCGAATGGCTGGTCTAGTATATGGTGCTGCTCCCAAAATGTTGTTGGGATTTTGCAGCCCAACTTTGCTTTTGTATATGTAAGATTATCTTTGTTGTTAGTATAGAATGTGTAATCAGAGTCTAATGGGCCCCTTTTCTATTATGGCTAATTTGTTATTAATATGATGATAAGAGCATATGATTATGTGAAAGGTGAATAATTGATATCTAGTTTAATATTGGTCGATTTTAATTGGTATAATATCTTCATCTGAGCTTTAATTTGGTGGTGGTCCATATCCAAATCCATTAGAGATATCGACCAACTTTTATATTAGAAAATAGTAAATGGGTATTACTCTGAATGGTAACAAATTAAACTTGATGCGGCCACAGTTGCAAGTCATAATATCATATAACTGAAAAGTTGTATGCATGCAGATGTATGGAGGAATATCTCTTCCCCAACAGTGAGAAAATAAAGAGAAATATTAGAAGTTTTAAGCCTTGTTTATGGAAAATCTTATTCCTTTATATACAAACAAAGGACTTCATGCTCCTTGTATAATTTGTAATTAACAAAATAATACATGGTATTATGATGGTGGAAAAAAATAACTTCTTCTTTAAAACAATGACTATTATTTTTTGTCATATTTTTTTGTATATAATATTAAATAAATAATTTTTTATTTTAATATTTTATAATTATAAATACAAGTAAATAGAATTAATCTATTGAAGATATTTTCTGTCATAAGTTGGACATCTATTAGAAACCTATTTGCTCATGTTAAGCCCGTGTTTATTGTTCTCAATGCTGAAACTTTTTTTCTTTCCCATCCGTGGCTTTTACACGAGTATATAGTGTCATCCTTTTCGCCTTTCTCAGACAATTATGATCGTTGGGGCAAATCAAAATTTACAGCTGCAGTAACTTCACTACAAATTTATGGAATGCTCTACTATAATGAACTATTGGTGATTATTTCTTTTTTTGCCTAAGTACTATTATCAGTGCGACTAAAGTTTACCATTCTGTTGCTTATATGAATTGATGATCTTCCTTCTCACAATATTAACAGCAAAATTTAAACGACACTTGTGGTCAATGGCCAATTACCACTAGTGAAATTAAGTATTGTGGGTATATTTTTAAATTGTGATTTTATGCAATACACGTTATATATTCTTTCGTTTGGCGATGGCCTCGGCAATATTTTCTTTCATTTCTAGTTTTCTACCACCAGTGGCTCAGATTCAAGTTTTCTTGCAGAGTCTCACACTAGAAGCAGGATTAGGGTTTAGGGTTTAGCTTATATTAGAAAATTTTCTTATGAGTACTAATATATTTCATTGAGTAGGGTATTTGTATATCTGTATTGCTTTTTTATGGTATGGTATATTTGTTTTACTACTATTATACGCAACATTTTTTATAATTAATCATGAGTCAAATCTCGCCTTTAAAGCATGTGGATTCAACTTATTTCATATAAAGAGTTAAGAATAATTGTAGTGCATGTAAAATTATGAAAAATATTTAGGTGCTGCCTTGGCAGCAGATAGACCTTGCAGTTCCCATTAACTCAAGCTATACGTGTCCCATGTGATCAACAAAATAAAGAGAACATGTGTGGCTCTTGACGGAAACGTTACTGCTGTTTTCCAACGTTTGACCGGCTTTGCCTGTAGAATAGAAGTTAAACCTCCTTTCTTCTCGAGAGCGCAGACTAAAATTTGTCTTACAGTCTCACTATTACCATAGAGACTTGTAATGAGAGAAACTATGGGTTAGAGACAGAGGAACCTGTAAATAAAAAAAAGGACAGAACCACAGAAGGCTCTTAGAGGAAGCACAATTTAAAAGCTCATTAAAATAGAAGTCCCAGTTGCACATCTGCAACGAACTAAATCTCTGACATGCATAGAGGAGGCAGCTACAGAAGAACATCATCAAAAGACAATCCGAGAAAGGAGCGGATATTGTCTCAATAGAGACAATTTAGGGTGAAGGGTAGACGGGCGGAGAAATATTTTGACTCCGTTCCTTCTAATTGAAAATCACGTGTGCCAGACAGATGGCACACAATTAAAATGGGATGCAGCGTGCAGCAGCTAGGTTTCATTCAAAAGACAATCAGAGAAAGGAGCGGATATTGTCTGCTAAATCATGTGTCGGCGCCTTATGAGAGGACAAAACTGTGGTAGGGTTGGATCCTATCTTGTTCCATCTTTGATTAGTAAGAAACCGAATAGGTTTACACCATGGGATTCCAAGATCATGATTGAAGGCTTGGATTAATAGGAAAAGTCTTGGAATAATTATGCATGAAATAATAACATCAATACAGCTAAGTTGATTCACTTAAGCTTATGTTACTCTCAGTACCAACGTAAGGATCCAAGTTATTGTGATCAAAAAGCTGTCTTCATGACTCATCTCTCTTCTTTTCTTTTCCTTTATAATCAACTTCTTAATTTGTTTTTTTTCTTTCTAGTTTAGCCTGATAAATCTAGTTGGTAATATGCAAAAAATAGAATATTGGGAATAATATTGTCGTTGCTGCCAATTTATGTTTCTGAAAGAATATTATAACATCTAAAAAAAATTGCAGAATGAATATAATTATGATTGTGTTAATAACAAAATAGACATTAAAATGAGATATATAAGAAGTAATTAATGAGGTGCTGTGTGGGTGTTTGAATATATGCACATGATCTGATCTACTTATTCACTTGAATCTAGTTATTGTTGTCAAATAATAAAAGCAGCAATCTAAGAAAGATGAGGAGTTCTTGGCTTACATTTGCTTCTTCTTCATAGCTTGCTTGTTATTGTGCATCCAAACCTTGAAAACCTGCCTTTTCACGCGAACCTGGGAACAAAATTGCTGCACTTCCTGCTCATCATGTTTCTGAATTTTCCAACCCAACTTCTCTGCAAATTCCATCATCCTATCCTTCTGATCCTGAGTAAACTTGGTCCTGAACCTCTTCTTTGATAGCGGCACCTGCATGGATACTTGGCCTCCTGCAAACATGTTGAGATCTTCACTGGACGACTCGGCTGGACCACCGCCGCCGAAAGCCATCATCATCGGCGGAACCAGGCCAGCTGAAGGCGTCACCAACCCATGTGAAAATCTATTATGTTGATGTTGTAAAGAAGTAGCAGCAGTTGGAAACTGAGCATGAGGGGAAGAAATCCAATTTTGACCGTTGCTTTTGTTAATGGGACAATAGCCGTAATAATTGGATGAAACATGCTGCGGCAATTCACCTTCCGCCTCTCTCCGGTGAAAATTCCTGTGACAGTCACAAGCAGCGCATCGTAACGATTCTGGGGTGCCTTCTTCTCCGCCGGGCATAAACTCACCGCAACCATCCAGAACATGACCACCTGTGCTCGCCGCATGATTCTTCAGACATTCTCGGTACCTAATCGACAGGGCCGAGGTGGTGGTTGTTGTTGTTGTTGTTGTTCCTATTTGTGGCGGCGGCGGTGCTGCTCTTGAATTTGATCCACCAACAATTGGTGTGTTTGTTGTTAAGCTTGTCGGAGCTATCGGAGACGAGCTTGGATCTGGATCTCTTAGAAGTCTCTGAGATTGTTGCTGAAAGAGATTTGATTGATAAAGATGATGATGTTGTTCTGAAGATTGTCGTGGAGAGAGCTTGGAAGAGGAATCTCGAATGGAAGGATTATAACCCAAAGTGGTTGATGTTGGCATCTCTATTTCCTTATCCAGGCTTCTCAATTCCATCAAATTCTACTTGTAATGAAGGCCAAGATCTAAGATTTTAATCTGAGGCCTTCTGCCTTTAAACCATGATTTTGGGGTATAATCTTATCTTAAACCATCATCAAATTCTTCTTTAATTATGGGTTTTGTTCTGTGGATCTTTTGTAACCTGTTCAACCCTAATTTATCCTGTCTAATCGGAGAAACAGACTCAAATAAAAAATATAATTACTAGCAACCACACAAAAAATAATTATTCTTTGTGCTAAACCTACCAACGATCAGTTGCACTAATCAATCTCCTATTCTCCAGAGGCGCAAACAAGTGATGAAACTGTTTATACAGGAAAAAGGAACTTAATTGAAACTAAAATAAAAAAAGAAAGAAAGAAGGTTTTGCTTCAGAAGAGAAAAAAAAGACAAAACAATAGAAAAGGGGTAAAAGGGAAGAAAAAGAATTGGTTTATAAGAAATTTATCGAAATGGACTAAACTGGGTCCCTTGAGAACCTAAGTCTCACCTCAAACGGCTAAGATTAGACTGCAGATTTGAAGAGTAGGAAGCTTTAATTGCACCACCAAAACCTTGAGAGTTGAGACAAAGCCTTGTATTATTGATTAGGATTAATCTTAATCTCTTAATTTACGAGAAAAGGGTATACGGAAAAGAAGATTGTGAGATGAGGAGATGAGGAGAAGAGAGATTAGTGTTTCCTAGCAGCCATCCAATCCCATAAAAACAAGTATGAAAGGAACAGCACAAGCACAGGTGGGTTGGTTTGCACTCAGAATGGTGCAAAGATTTGTCTTTCAGAACAACCGACAAGGTCATGTTAGTTATCTCCCCTGGCCTGCACTCTCTGGTGGTCCAGTTCTTAATTATTGCCCTTTCTGAGCCACTCTGTGAAACCCTAACCCGCTTCTATTGAATGTGTCTTAAACCAGCACACAGGAAAGAGAGAGCTGGAGAGAGATAGAGATACAGGGGCTTCTTTGCTTCTCTTGCTGCCTGCAATCTTCCTGCAACCTTAAATTCTTAAGATTAAACGGTTTTAAGAGACTTGGAAATCAAAGTAGAAAACCCAATTTAAGATGTCATCCAAGGATGGTTTAATTAGCTTAAGATAATCACTAGAAAACAACGACTAAGATGGAAAAGACCATCCATCTTTATTAAGGGCCCGAAGAAGATAAAAGTGAGTGAATGCTTGTTGGGCCACGTCACATCACTTGTTTTTTTTTAATTATTATTATGTCAGATCTCTCTGTTTTAGACATCATTCTATCCTATTCATGAATTAAGATAAATTACAAATATTAGAATGAATCTTACCTATTCTAAATTGCAAATAATATTATGTGTATATATATTATTTTCTTCATGAAAATAAGAAAATTTATTTACTTTAAAAGTATAATTTTATTTTTACTATTCTAGTTATTTGTATTTGTCAATAAAACTTTTAATTGCTATTAAATTTTTACTTTTAAGTACATAATCTGTATTATTTGTAGAATCCCAACCAGTAGACTTAATAAATAGTGAATTAAGTTAATTTAGTGTAAATTGTGATATAACTTAAGTGAGGGAGCATCACTCTCACTATGTTGAGTATGTGACTTTTGTGCGCCTGGTGCTGAAAAATC
The DNA here is from genome assembly GCA_026873985.1 of Saraca asoca. NCBI lineage: Eukaryota > Viridiplantae > Streptophyta > Magnoliopsida > Fabales > Fabaceae > Saraca > Saraca asoca. The sequence goes on from JANHAO010024727.1 coordinate 9,371, forward strand.
TGCAACCCACTATTTCCCTGCACCAATAATAATAAACTTTTACTTTACCAGGTTGCTTGCATCTTCCTCTTTGCAAATGATGCTATTTGCTACTCTTATTAGCATGTCCTTCAAATTTTCTGCTTCAAGCATCAATCTGTGCTTGTGCTACTTTTGGTTGCTTTGTGGTACTGTGTCACGCTGGCCACTATTACCAAAACCGCTGATTAGGCTTCTGTATCATTTGACTCTTTATCCTTTGAAACCACGCTTTTTTTGACATTTCAGGCGGGACACATCAGCCGTTTATCTGTTCTTGTTGACCAATGTCTTTCACTGTTGAGGAATATAAAAGACATATTGGATTGTTATCCAGGGAACTCTTGTTTTTACCGTAAGTTAAGGTTCCAAACTGACAATGATAGCTTATTATCTTTTATTTTTATTCTTGTATTAATAAAAGTAAATTATTTTTTTAATTTGATAATGATATTTAATATTTATAATTATTTTTAAAAATTATTTATAAATAATAAATTATATTTATATAAGACATTTTTTTATAATTTAAAAAGGATATAAACATCATATTATATGAAAACAATGATAGAAATCTTAGAATTATGATGATATATTTTTCTCTTGTATTGAAAAAATAACTTATCAAAATGATCAAAATATTTTAAAATAGATAAAAATAAAAAAAAATTCAAGTTTGAGTTACAAGGCGTTTATGTTATGCATGATTTTTTTTTTATAAAATTTTGTGTCAAATCAAATATATTTATCCTTTTAAATCACTCATAAAGTAGATATTAATTTATTATTTATGAATAATTTTGAAAGTAATTATAAAAATTAATAATTATGAATGTTAAATATATCTATTAGTTAAAAGAAATAATTTGTATTTAATAAAATAAAACAAATAAATGCTGTTAGCGAAACATGAGGTTATGGTTGGGGGAAAATGGCCAAATAAGTTTAATTTTGAATGTTAAAACATAAAATTGAACGATGGAACATTAAGGGCAACTGAAGTAGAAACTATATAATTTGGAAAATAAATATTATGACTAATGGCATTGAAATAATCTCATACGTTTGTTGCAATTATAATGTTATATTAATATGATTAGTGCCTCAAATCTTCTTTGTTTATTCTAATCTCAAACCTTGAGTCAAAACATATAAATGGTGAAAATTGAAAAGCTTTAATACAAATTGGGATAAAATTTAATGCAGAGATTTCAGCTGCTTTTAAATTAGAAACTTAGGATTTCCAATGATTATATACCCTTTACCAATCACAAGAGGAAAAAGAAAAAGAAAAAAAGATAAAGTAGTCGTTATGGAATATAGTCTTATCTTCCTTGTCAACTCATTTAAATATAGGCATCAGACAAATGACATCGCATAATCATGCCAACTCAAAGGCATGGAGAACATTTCTTTGCTAATGGAAAAGTAGGCATACCGAAGCAGCAGTGAGGACTTATAAGAATGATATCTAATTAACTACTTTGACACTTAAAAATCACTAATTATTGTTTGAATTACTTGCGGACAATTACAAGTATGCCCTCAAACTGACACAAAAAATATAAATTTTGAAAAAAATAATATATATTATTTAATTGATTGATAAATTAAAAATAAGAAAAATTATTTATATATTTTCCTTTAAAAAAGAAATTTTTTTTATAAAAATTTTTAATTTTCATGATCAATTAAATATTTTTAAAAATTTATAAAAATTTATTTTTAAAAAAAATTAATTTCTTATAAGAAATTATTTTCTATATCAATTAAATGATCCATGACATCAAAACGTGGGATTCGTAATGTCAATTTTAAATGTCCACATCAAATGAATATAGAAATAGAATAATTAGGATTAATTAAATTTTATTTATTAGCATAGAACTATCACTGTTTTATATATTTTAAACATTTCATTAGACTATCCCCATTGTAAATTGCTTAAGGGAGTTGCTTAAGTATTATTTATTAATTTTTTACTGGGTTCCACACTGCCACATCATTTTGTACTCATTTAAGCAACTCAAGCAATTTTATCCCACAATGGTGCAACTCTATTAAGTTTCTTAAATGGGTCCCATAATTTATCTCACTTCTTTTAACTTATCTCACAACTGGACCCACTTTTTTCTTAAGATGCAGTT
>JANHAO010024728.1:0-11542 GCA_026873985.1 Saraca asoca
CAATTTGTTAGTCATTTCTCATCCTTGCCTCTTTGTTTTTATTGTAATATCTAGATTGAATGGCTTCATTTGGTTTAGATATTAAGAAGATTATTGCTTAATGATCAATTATAGGAAGAGGATAGGAAAACTAAGCAATTTATCAAGCTTTTGATGATGGTTTTCATCTTTAAAGTATCTTCCCTTTAAATTTATAATAGAAAGTTGATAAGTTAGCTAATTGTATTAGAAGTATTTAGTAAAATTAGCTGTTAAACTAGCTTATACATGTAAAATGACGTAAAAAGATGTTAATATTAACAAATAACATATGTAATAAAGTAATTCATTTTTATTTTGAGAGTAAAGTATATCTGTGCAATCAACATATTCAAAATAAGAATTAAATTAATTAAATTTTAATTAATCATATATTATAACATCATATATTTATTTATTTATTTATTTATTTTATTATTTATTCTTATTTATTTATATTAGATTAATGTTTATGATCAAATATACAATGATATGTATTTTTTTTTTGTCGTTTTTGGCTTTGTGAAAAAATATTGAAAATAGTATGATATTAAGGAAAAAAAATAAGTATTGACAATGTAGGGTTTTAATTAATTAGGATATAGCTTGTCAATTAAATAAAAAAAGAGAGATAAATTTGAAAAAAATAATTAAAAATTCTTTATAATAAGTTATACAGTAGTTTTTTGAAAGAGAATTTTTTTTCCTAAAAAATTAGCACATTAAATACTTCTAAAATATAAAAAAATTATTTATCCAAATAAAAAAAACTAAAAACTAACTTGTTTTTTTCTTTCGCTGCACCAAACACAAACATTGTTAGTTAGAGAAATGTGTTGAATTGAGATTTGAAATTTTTGGCAAAATGTTAATTAGATGACTGTGACATTACCGAGCTTCCAATCACCCTGTCCATTTTTGAAAAGTCTCAATAAAAATTCAGGTTACACCATTTATATCCAAAGAACATTACAAAAAATTAGACCAAAATTTGAGATGAACTAATCTTAACGAAATATCAGAAATTGCAGGGTAATGTTAAAATTTTGTGTTTCTGACTTAACACTGCATATCAATTTAATTAACACTACATAGAATTGAAATTTAACATAATGTTAGTTTACATAGAATTGAAATGTTATCATTAAGTTAAATTTCAATTCCATGGCCTAACTACCATTATGTTAAATTCAACTTATATTAAAATTTTGTGTGCAATGTTACCCGTAGCAATTTTTTTTAGAAATTGATATGATATAACAACATTAAAAAAAAAAACCATTAATAAAAGTGTACATAAGTTTTATTTTAAAACATAATTAAGTTTAATTTATAGGCTGATTGAGTTCTTTAATTCTTTCTTAGGTCTTGGAGTTCTATACATAAAAGATTGTAACAAGAATTCTATATCATGTGAATAAGAGAAAAACTTCCTTCATATTATTATGATTTTTTTTATCTATCTCTCTAATATTCTTATTTACTTTTATAACACGTTATCAACATAAACTTTTTTTGTTATGGGTTTTTGGGTTCAAGTAAAAAAAAAAAGATGATATTTCTCCATTAAATTTATCTTTCTATGATATGATTTATATGCTATAATGTATTATTTATTTTTTGTATATTATTTTGCAATTTGCATCAAATCAGTTTCACAAAAGGAAACAAATAATAAATCTGAGATGCTATGTTGTAATTATATGAAAGCACTTTCCGATTCTTAATTGACTTGTATATATATATTTCCTTGCATAATTACTTATTGGCCCTATAAATTTGGCAAGAGGATGTAATATATTACATTTTTTTAATCTTTGTTCTTCATGCTATTATTATGCATAATGTAAATTATTTTTCTTATTTTAATTGATAACTTTATTTTCTTATTTTGATATCACATAACTTGAAATTAATGTAATAGTTTATAAGATTGAAATGAATGCTATAATGAACTACAAGTTCACTAGCCAAAATATTCTGAGTTGCTGTCATGTACAATTGGTTCTGTAGTACTAATAAGAAGAGATTTAAAATATTCTATTATTTTATATTTATGTTGCATACAAAATAAAGTATTGATTAAAATCAAGATATTCCTAAAAGCTTATAATCCATTCTCGAAGTGAATGTGATAACATCTAAAGAATTGTGATATTCAATTTTATAAAGTGAATGTCTTATTTGTACAAAACTTCAATATCACATCTCATGAAGTTAATGTAATAATTTATAAGGATTTTGATATTTCAGTGTAAAAAGTGAATAAGCATTTAAAGTATTTATATATTCTATTCCTTGAAATAAATTTGATGGGAGATGAATATATTATTTTATAAAATGATATTCAATATTATTTTTCTTATTTTAACTAATAATTATTTTAATCGATAATTTCATCTTCATTTTCTAACCTAATCATTATTCATATTATAGTTTGAATTTTGAAAAAAAAAACATTCTTCTTTTATATTTTGAATTTATGTATCCATGCTCTCAACCCATTCTCAAGCTTTTGCAAGAATTTTAAAGTTTTAAGAATGAGATTGAATGTTGTTAGTAAAAATTTTATTTATTTATTTTTTGATTTAATTTATAATCTAAGGTTTTTAAATGGGTAGTCAAATATGAAATTTTCAAGTTCAAGTTATTTTGGCTTTAAATGTTGATGGATTTGATGTATTGGATTTCTTACTTTTATTTTTTAACTCTAATCAAATTAATTTTCACACTATAACTCTTAATTGAAATTATTTTACAATATTTCATTGAATATTTAAAAGTTATAATGTTGTTTCTTTATAATACTACCTAAAATTTGAAATTATATATACACACACTTTGGTGCATTGGAAAAAAAAAAGGATAAGTATCCATCTTTTCAATATCTCAAGTTTTTCGTGATAATTAATATCGAGTTTTATGAAGATTGTTTAATTTATTAAAACTCGATTAATTTGTTTCTTTATGATATAATATTTTCAACAACAATTCATTATAAGATTGATGACACATGAGTTTCCTAACTCAAGTTTAAAGGTCTAGTCACAAATTGAGACTTGAAATGAAAGGGGAAAATTTCAAGTTGAGATCTTCTATCTTTTATTAACATTGAATATTTTTTGCTTTTGGTATTATATAATTTTATTGCTTATCTACTCCATTTTGTTATTTTTATGAAAAAGAATAGATTATCTATTATTTCATATTTTAAATATACTCATAAAATAATAATATCAAAAAAAGATAAACTTAATATATATGTATATATATATATATATGAATATATATATATATATATATAAAAGGTAGCTTTCCCCCTCTCTCCAAAGCCCTTAGGAAGGAAGCTCTTAACTAAGTTTCTCTTGTAAGCTTTCTTTTTTCAAATTCTAATACAATTTATGTCCAAAATTAATTTCTATCTTTAATTTTTAGCATTTACATATCATTTAAGCAATCTAATTATGATCCTTACTTCTTTTTAGTTTTACTCCATACTCTTTTTGGGCCTCTCCGATTCTGGTATTAGAGCCTAGAGGGAAGTAATGATGGAAGTATGAACTAAAAATTATTGTTGCCTTCATAAAATTTATCTTGACATTTGAATATGAACTAAAATTCTAAAAAACTGATAGCATCCAGTGAAATATGAGTTTGTAAAGAGATGTAAATCCCGTATTTGAGTTGAATTAAATTAGGGTAGCTTCTGTCACCTATGCTCTCATGTGAAACATAAATGGGGCTAAATAACTCAGATATAAAAGTTCATGTTGAGATATTAATATTTAATTCATATGATAATTATGATTTGCTGTTCATACCAACATCTTTATGGAACCTAAAAGTTTTGATATTAGATAAGAGAAATTTATTTATTTGTTTACATGTTTTGTAGTTTATTTTCTCATTTTTCATGTTTTGTATCTATATCTTCAAATTCCTTACAAATAAAATTTAAAGATGACTTATTCTATTCTTAAAGAGGAAATCAATTTTGAAGATATCCATCAGTAAATTGATGATTAGGAAATATCCAAAATCATAGACAAAGAGCTTTACAAATCAAATTATTCTTTTTTAAACAAACTTGATTATGTAAACAAAACTGTTGAACAAATAATAAATATAGAACCTAAAAAAGAAGAATTTAGTCTTCGTTTGGCAAAATCTATTCAAAAACACAAATCCAAATATAATCTTATACATGTAGCTTATTTACAAGTTGCTGCAAAACCTGTGCATTAACTAAGATTAAATAATGTACTTCTTTTATGCCTTAGAGATGGACATTTTAGCAAATTCCATGAATCCATTTTAGAAACAATAGAAATTAGTCTCTCTACAAGACTAATTTATTTGAACTGCTTTCCTGATATTCTAGCATGTCTTAGGGAACAACACCCTGAAGTTTATTACTTCTCAATGTCAAACTCCATGGCTATGATATGAAGCTTGAAACTATTCTCGTAGTAATTCTCTATAGGATATAATATAAACTACACAACTTTACCTTTTCTAGGGTACTTAAACCACCAAGTAAGAAAGGTGAAACCACCTATTTCCTTACAAATATGTTGAAAGCAAACCTTTCAATCCCTACTATAGTCCCTTAGGAAACCATTCAATACCCCCAAAGTTGGGCACTCGAAAATGTCGCTACTTTACAAAAAATTCAAACACCATCAATTTCTAGGATTATCCAAAATTCTTTTGGCCACTTTAAGATATCCTTTAATAGGAATAAACTTAGGTTAGAAATACCTAAGATTACTAAACTAGAGTCATCTATGGATGATTCTTCTTCTAAACTCAATAATCCAACTAGGTATGAAGCAATTAAACCACCTAGGCATTCTCACTCATCAATAGCATCAACTATATCCATAATAGATCTCAAAGGATTAGATAATTCCTCTAGGATTCCAAAATCCATTTATACCCAAAATAGTTCAAAAGAAAAAGAGAAAGCAGAAGATGAGGACAAATCTGACGAATCTGCCTAATCTCTAACTTTCTCTCAACTAATGAACAAGGATCTACAACCCAAATGAATCATAACCAAAATATTTTGAAAAAGGAATTACAAATTAACAAAACCTCTTTGAAGCAAAACTTCTACTTTGAAGAATTCACTCTTCAAAAAGAACGGTTTCTCTCAAATTTTCAAGGAAAATTAAAAGATCAAATTCGTGATTCCTGGTAAAGATTCATGAACAAATTTGAAACAAATACTCCTTTATTTGAATGGTTTAAAGCTTATGCTACAGCCAAACAAATAGATTATGCTTGCAACAATTCCATAAACATCACTAATTGGACTACTCAGACCTGGACAACTCTTAAAAGAGAAAACTTCATTTCTAAATTGCCTCCCCAAGAGTCATTCCAAATAGAAACCACAAATCCAATTAAACTAATTATAGTAGCACCTTTCAAGGTAAAAAATGTTGCTGAATCAGTTTTCTCAAAAGATATCCAATCTTTGATGGAACAAAATAACTATACCAATAAATATCCCCAATATTTAGGTCACTATATTTTATCTAGTGAACCTCTCCAAATAGGATAATCTTCCACTAGCAAAGAAATAGAAAAACCTTTGTTTAAACCTTATGGAATTCCATTAGAAAAATAGAGAGATTTGAACTTTCCTCAAATAATTGATCTCATCAATAAAATAGAGATCACAAAAATAAACCAAATGATAGAGCAATTAGACCAAAAACTAACAAGGTTTATAACAATCCTAGAAATGCCTCATGTTAACAAATCTCGTAGAATCCAAAACAAATCTAGTAGAATCCAAACCTTAAATAGAGCTTCTAAAGCTTCTTTTTCTAATAATAAGGAACCCAAAATAGAATATATCAAAACTGTAGCACATTAGAGAGCACCCAAAAAATCTATTATTCTTGGCCAAGTTTTCTAGATCAAACAATAGAAGAAAAACCCTTTGTTATTTAGAATTCCTACAATAGGAATAATATCTATGAATGGAACATAAATGACAAATATGAATATGAGATTCTTAATTTGCTCCAGCAAATGAAAATGGTTAATACAAACAACTCATGGATGTAATAATTGAATAGTCATCCATATTCTTGTAGCAAGTTTTATAGCCAACTTAAAGGATGGGGGAATGAACATCTCATTGAAATAGAAAAAGAATAAATCTTAAAATTAGTCAAAACTAATTCTCATAGCACAATAATACTTGATTTTGATGGTCAAGCTATTTCTGATGTTGTTAACACCCTGATTTATGCAATTACCAAACATTTTATAGGAGATCTCAACTTGTGGAAAGGCATATCATCAGAATTACTTTCAAATCTAAAATGTAGAACTCTATCTAACTTTAGATGATATAAAGGCACATTTTTTAGTGATTTATTGTAGATCAAATAGCAACCAACACCTCTGGAAGAAAAAATTCCTTACAGGCCTTCCTAAATTCTTAGAAGATTAGGTTAGGAAGAAAATTAGAAGTCAATTCAATGGTGTAATTCCTTATGAAGAAGTTATGTATAGACAATTTACTACTTATGTGTAGAAGGTAAGCCTCAAAATTTGTCAGGATGACAAAATTCAATTGTAATTAGCCAAAGAAAAATCCCTTAATAGGAAAGAATTAGGTTTTTTCTATGAATAATTTGGATTCATTTGTCCAACGATTTTTAAGCTAAAGCATAAGCATAAAGCCAAGCAAGTTAGACCCAGCTAATAACAAAAGCAAAAGCCTTATATAAGAAAAAATCTTAAAAGGAAACTAAGATATACTCATCCACTAAATCAAGATATTAGACTGATTTATGTTAGATGCAATAGACTAGGTCAAATAGCCAAATATTGGAGATTAAACAAAAAAATTAGAAACCTTCAACTTGAAGAAGGAATCCTGAACCAAATTATTAACTTATTGGCTGAAGAATCTATTGAAGCAGATGAGTTTTCAGCAAAACTCAATAAAAAAAATAATCAAATCTAGATTGATAATTATTGTTCTTTTGATATTAAAGAAACATTATCACCAAAACATGAAGTAGATGTTCTTTAAAAGAACAAGATCTTTTTTTTAAAGTCATTAGTCATTTGCCTGATGATGGACAAAAGAAAAGCTACCTCCAAAAACTTAAAAAAACTATAGAGAAACCTTCAACCTCTTACAAGCAACTGTTAGTAAATAAATATGATTTTTAAAATGTTTTAGATAGATTGAACTTAGAAAATAATAAACATGTAACTTTATAGGATTTACAGACTACATTTAACTTTCTAAAAAATGAAGTAAAAGAATTAAAACAATAGCAAAAATGCTATAATTTAGTGCTTTCAAATCTTCAAAAATCTAAAGAAAAAATCATAGGTAGTGAAGAAAAAGATAATAATGAAAAAGTTCTTAGGATCACTTCAAAATTGTCTATCTAGAAATGATATATTCCCATCAAATTAATTATTAAAGATGAATATACAATTGAAACAATTGCCTTATTTGACATAGGAACATCACTCCATTGTATTTAGAAAGGTTTAACCCTTACAAAATATTTTTAAAAAAACCAAAGAAGACCTTAGATTTGCAAATGGATCTAAGCACCAAATTGATTATAAACTTTCAAATATGGTAATAGAAAATTCATCTTTCAAAATAAACACCTCATTTTTGTTAGTTAGAAATATGACTAGTAGAATAATATTAGGTTCCCCATTTATCCAATGAATTATTCCTTTTTGGTAATGGATGAAGGTGTTCTGATAGAAAATCTAGGATAAAAAATAATTTTTTAATTTATAAAAAGTCAATCAAGGATTTAAATCTAGTAGAAAGCAAAGAAAATCAAATAAATTATCTTTCAAAAGAATTTTTTTTCAAAGAAAAAAATAGAACAACAGAAAACTACTCCAATGATTCAAATTAAAATTAAATCCATACAAAATAAAATACTAGTGCAAATATGTTTTGACCTTCCAAATGCCTTTTGGAAGATAAAACAACGTATGGTAAATTTGCCATATGAAAAAGATTTCTTTGAAAAATAAATTTCAACTAAAGTGCGTTCAATCCAAATGAATCAAGAACTTCTTAATTATTATCAAAAAGAAATTAATGATCTCCTTGCAAAAGGAATCATTAGAAAAAGCAAAAGCCCTTAGTCATGTTCTATTTTCTATATAAAAAAGAATGCAGAAATTAAACGAGGAACACTGAGGCTTGTGATTAATTACAAACTTCTTAACAAAACTCTTCAATGGATTAGATGTCTCATTTCAAACACAAAAGATTTGCTCAATAGGTTACATTCTACAAAAGTATTTTCAAAGTTCGATATAAAATTTGGATTTTGACAAATGCAAATAAAACCTATGAATAGGTATAAAATAGTATTTATAGTTCCATTTGGTCAATATGAATGGAACGTAATACCTTTTGGCCTTAAAAATGCTGCCTCAAAATTTCAAAAAATTATGAATGATATTTATAATCTTTTCTCCAAATTTATTATTGTATATATTGATGATGTTTTAGTATTTTCTAAAAACATTGATCAATATTTTAAAAATCTTAACACTTTTCTTGATATTAATCAAAGAAATGACCTTGTTGTTTCCAAATTCAAATTCTCACTTTTTTAAACAAAAATTTGTTTTCTTGGTCATTATATCTTTCAAGGAACTATTACTCTAATTGAAAGAACAATTCAATTTATTGACATATTTTCTGATCAAATTATAGACAAAAACCAATTACAAAGATTTTTGAAATGTCTTAACTATGTTTTTGATTTCTTTCTACAAATGTCAAATGTTATTAAACCTTTACATGATTGTCTACGGAAAAATGCTCCTCCTTGGACAAATATTCATACCAACATTGTAAAACAAATCAAGTCTCAAATAAAATGTCTTTCATGTTTACATATTTCCAATTCATGTGCATTAAAAATTGTAGAAATAGATGCATCAGATATCGGTTATGGTCACTTTCTTAAACAAATAAAAAAAAATAAAGAGCATGTCATTGCATTTACATTAAAGCATTGGAATCATGCTCGACAAAAATTATTCTACTATCAAAATGAAATTTTTACAATTGTTTTATGCATTAGCAAATTTCAAAGCGATCTATTGAATCAAAATTTCATTGTTCGCATTGATTACAAATCTACAAAGGATGTTTTTGCAAAAAGATGTTAAAAACATTGCATAAAAAAATTGCAAGATGACAAGCAATGTTAAGTGCTTTCAATTTTGAAATTGAATTTATTAGAGGATCTTCAAATTCTCTCCCTAATTTTTTAACTTAGGAATTTCTTTAGGGAAAATAATGCCAAGAAAAAAAGGAAAAAGAAAAAAGTAATAAGAATTTGGCCTCAGATTCTAGCAAAAATTCAAATTTAAAGGACAAAGGCAAACAAGTTATCACTTCCTCAAATTAACCCAGATCTTCTGTCAAACCACTATTCCCAAATGACTTCAATTTCCTGATTAAAACCTTGCAAGCAATTACAGACCAAATACCCTTAGCCCTACCAAAGAAATCTTGGATAGACATGGCTGAGGAAGAAGAAGAAGAGCCTCTGATCCTTAGTCAATCTCAACTTTTTCAAATAATTGCCAAGCAGTCACAACAAATGACCAAAGCAAGTTTAACCTCCAAATCCATTGTAAATCCTGATCCCGAGCCCATAAAAATGATTACTAAATACTTTGAAAACCCCAATATTGAAAACATAGTTCAAATAAAACTATAAACCATGAATGAAAATCCTAAATTAGCCATTTCAAGATTTTTTTCAAAAAATTGGCACTACTTACCTGAATCCTTAACTCAAGACAAAAAGTTCTGTGAGTTTATTTTGGTTGATAGGAACTCGATGGTAACTAAGCACCATCCAAATCGTATTGATCCAACATTTAACTTTTAGAATTAAGAAAATCCTTTCAATATCTGATTGAGGCCAACCCTCTTCAGAAAGAAAGAAATTTTCAAAACTATATAACCCAATTGGCTATTCGTACTTGGATTATCAAAATGCCTGGTACATTATCATTTTTTTAAAATAAAAATTTTTAATTTACTTAATTATTTTTCTTTAACCAAAATACCAAGTACAAATTTTCCTAATGGTTTTTGAGCTGGTTGGACATTTTTGGAGAAATGTTCCCTCAACAAGTCAATGAAGGTTTGCATGTTTTCTGAATGTGTCTTGATAATCTAAATTATGGAAACTTTCTAATTCTTTTCCAATTTTACTCAAAAATTGGTCTTTCAGGGTTTATTTCTGGAAGTATCAATACTCCAAAGAGAACCTACTATCCAAACCTCTAATGAAAATGATCAATTAAATGGTAGGAATCTTATAACCAAGCTCACAAATCACACAAAAAATGAAATTGCAAAGTGGTTCGAGAAACATCCTTACTACATGTTAGCCACTTTTTGCAAAAATGGTCTAAGCAAGTCAGCTGCACACTTAGGGTTGGCACATATTGGGCAAAAGATAATAACCAAGCAGTTAGCTAATAAAGTCAAAGGAAACACATGCCAAAAATGTGGGATGCATTTATTTGTTCTTATTTTTTTGTTTTGTATTTCTTTTTAGATTTTATCCTTTTAGAGCATGTGCTCATTGTTTTAGGACCTAATTTTCGGGAGCGATTATTAAAAGAAAATGCTTATAGTTCTTGTAAATAGGGCATTAACTGACTAAAAAAAAGATCATCTTTTTGTAGTTAAAAACACAAACAACCTATTTCAAATGCACTCTGTGTTCTGTAGCTCTCTGTTGACCCATACAACTTTTTAGGAATCTTTCATCATTCCTATGCTTGTAATTCTATATGTCATTTTGCACTTTTTAATGTAATTCACAACCATTTGGAGTGAAACCTTTATTTTTTAGTATATGAAAGTTTATCTCTTCATATGAATTCTACAAAAGATCAGAACTTTACCTATTTTCTATGGAGAACTGATCGGCTATCGAGGCCAATCAGGATTAGAAATTTATAAACTAAGCTACCTAAACTACTTGTAGTATAGGTAACACCGGGTCAAGCCCTTGGATCATTTGGATGATTTCAGTTAGATTAGGAGGTGGAAATAAGGTGGGATTAGCAGTAACTTTACTAATAGCTAACTAACATGCTGAAACAAAAATAGAAGAAAGTAAACCAACTAGCCCAAGGAAATCAACTAAGCTTAAGATTAATGTATCCTTGATCACTAAATATTCATCCAATTATTAATCATATTCTCTAGCTTAAAATCATAACAAGAATCCTTGAAATGATTAATAAGTCTTATGTAGAACTCAGCCAACAAAAAATCCATCAAAATCTTAATGCATTGCTTGGTTTTCCTATCCTCTTCCTACAAGTGATTATTAATCAATAATCATATAGTCATCTAAACTAAATGAGTCTATTCAATTCAGAAAACTTAGTAAAAATAGAGAGGAAAGGAGAAGAAATGACAAACAATTGAATGCAGAATGGAATATCAAGATCTCAACATAAA
>JANHAO010024729.1:0-11593 GCA_026873985.1 Saraca asoca
GGTAATGAATCCTATCTTGATTAGGCAATGCCTAACTACATTTCCAGAAATACCTAATCCAAGCCTTTATAGTTCCTCGTGGCTAAAGTCACATTTGACTTAGTAAAAGCATAACCTTCCATGTAAAAGACATCCCTTAATCTTAAGTCAAAGGATCAGTCATGCGATCACCATTAGAGATTAACCGTTGACGTAGCTCTATATAGTATCTCCAAATGGGTCAGACAAGATCACGATTACCAGTTATATTTCTCCAAACCAACTGGGTTATGTCTATGTGTATGTTCAGATGTAACTCACTTACATCTCAGTCTGTGAGGTCAGCTACTTATCATACATCCTAACGTCTAGTCTCATCAGATCTAATAATGCCCAGTTATCAGATCTCAACCAATGTCATTTTGGTGCAGAAGTTTATATCATTAACAATCACCTTCACAATCCCATAACCCTTATAGGATTGATTGAATGAGTTAACTTCGCACCATGGAATTCATCTTAAGTATGCAATGCACAATGAATGCAACATAATATGAATATATAATCTTTAATATCCAAATCCACAGAATGTATAGTCATAGATGCAATAGGGCCTAATCAAATCTAGACTAACAAAAACATCACATCATGTGTGGACTGCTCTTTTTCAAATATTGAGCCACACTCGAGTTGTGCCTTTTGACTGATAGGTTGCATGTGAGCTACACCTTTTGATCGATAGGTTGCAAGTTTGCTGCACCTTTAGAACGATGGGTCACATGAGAGTTGTGCCTTTAGACTGATAGATCACATGAGAGCCATGCCTACGGATGGATGGGTCGGATAAGAGCTGTGAGCAATTAGGTCATATGTGAGTTATGCCATACGGGTCATCCCATAGCAATCTTGTTACTCAATAGGCAGTATATTTGACCCTACCAGCAATCTTATTGCTCAGGTAGGCAATGAGTTTATTTTAGCACCTCTGCACCTCAGTTGGTTTTGTGGAGCAACTAGCAATGACTTTATTTTAGTGTCTTTATGCCTTAGCTGGCTTTGTAGAGCAAATGGCAATGAGTTTATTTTAGTGCCTTCATGCCTCAACTACTTTGAAGTGTAGCTGGCAATGAGTTTATTTTAGCGCCTCCGCACCTTAGCTAGTTTTGTAGCACAACTGGCAATGAGTTTATTTTAGTACCTCCATACCTCAGCTGGCTTTGTAGTGTAGCTGGTAATAGATGTTGTGGGGTGAGAGCTTGCTACTACTTTTAGTTTATAGCTAGATTTTGAATCCTACTGAAAGTATAATAAAATAGATTTAGCTAACACAAATATAAATATACAAGGGGAATAACATTACAAAATAAAGAAGACTTATCAAAGGCATAGGTGTGGATGTTTGACACTTCGTGACTTGATTCGGGATTAAAGTATGATTCTCATTGAGAGTATTTGTTCTTAATCAGTTGCCTACTGGGGCTATGGTTATGTTGGTTGCTGGGGTTGCTAAGGTCATTGTCCCAATGGTTGCATCACATACTTCTTCAAGTGACCTCTCTTGATGAGATCCTCGGTGGCATCCCTAAATGGCTAGCATTCAAAAGTATTATGCTTGGTGTCAATGTGATAGACATAAGATCTATCTCAGCTCCTAAACCTGTTAGGAGCCTTTAGGGGTTCGGGCTTCTCGAAGTCCTCATTACCTTTTTTTATGGTGAAGATCCTTTCTTCGGTATTTGACAGGATGCTATAACTTTCATGAAAACCTTGGTGTTGAAGTCACTTGATCCTGGCCTTCTTTGTGGGTCGATTATTAAAGCTTTCCTTGCCATCTCTACTATCACACCTCTGTTTATTTTGATCAAAATTGTTTATCCTGTCTTCATGATCATACTTCTTTATGCCAAAGGCCTCCATCCACCTAATTTCTTTGGTAGCTCACTCATAGAATTTGCCTAAGTCTCTTACTGGAGACTTGTATACGCTTTTAAATAGCCCCTATCCTTGTAGAGTCCTATGGAGATAGCTATGAGGATGCTTTCATTGGTGGGTTTCTCTATGTTACTAACCTTATATCTAAACCTATCATTGTAGTCCTTCAGTGACTTGTTCTTCCTTTGGAAAATTGTAGTAAGGTGGAAGGAAGGAGAAAGTTACTTCTTCAACGCATTGTACCAGTCAAGGAATTTCCTTTGAAATTCTTCCCAACTACTGATGCTCCAAGCGAGAAGATTCCTGGACCATGCTTGAGGCATGTTTCTAAAAGTAGCTGGGAAGACATGACATTTGACTAGTGGGTTTGACGTTTGGAGATCCATCTTAATGTTGAATACGTCCAAGTGGTCGTATAGGTCACTATCTCCATTATATTAGGGAATAGTGGCGATCTTGAACCTGCAAAGAAGTGGTTCTGTCTTAATCTCCTCAAAAAAGGATGTCCTTTCCTTATTGTGATCTTGTCCACTCGAGGGTTAAGAGCGTCGTTCCAACTACTTTGCCTCTGAAATAGCCTTTCTAGCATGAAGATTTGCACTTTAGATTGAAAATTGGAAGGTTGCTAATTCTACTTGCCTTTTTGATCACGAGAGTAATGACTTGAAGTCTTTCACCTATGACGTAATGAGTATTGGTTTGATGTATACTTCATAGTGGCACTATTTGAACTTTCAGCCTGACATGAGCCCCTGCACTGGCCATTATCATTATGTTTGCTAGCTTGATGAGTTCTCATGTTTCGTGGTCCAGAGATCTAGTTTTGTCCTTCTGTGCCTTAGGCATATGCCTATGTGAGTACATCCACTATCTTGGCTAGCTCTTTCACAATATCCTTGAGCACTTGTTGACATTGGTGCCATGTTTTCATTCCTTCAACTTCAAGGATACTAGCAACTGGCTAATGACAAGGCATTTAGGATGCATTGGTGGTCACACATGCTGTGACCAACGGGTCTATTATCAGGCTAGTTATTCCTCCAAATGGTGGTTCTCTTGACTCTTCTTCACGTCCCTCTAGATAGTCGATCAGAGTATGTGAGCCTTTGATGGTTCTTCCTCTAGCTATGATAATAGAATAGAGAGTGGATTAGAATGTAGAAGAGGGGCCCTTCATGTAGTGCCAAAATATTGATGGTGAAATCCAGTCAATGGGAACAGTTCTTGAACAATTCTTAGAACCCTTAAACCACAATCCGATGAATGTGAGTGCAAGCAAAAAGGGGATAAGAGGAAGGAGGAAGAACCCAAGAAAGAAAGGGGAAGGAACATAGGGGTTTTTAACATGGTTTAGCCAAAGTCAGTTATCTGACCCCTATATCCATGATAGTGTATTTTGTCATATGTATTCTACCGGGTTTTCTACAGTATTCCTAATCAACTTTGCCGGGGATGGATTTTTACGTAGGATTCTGGAGGAGAGAGGTTTCTTACTTGTCTCGGTCTCCACTATCCTTCTCCTTCTACAAGAGTTTTTACTTATATTTATATGGCTGGGATATTACACAAATATTTATGCAAGTACAAATTAACACTATAATTTGGCTTTTACAGACTATAGGTTGGCTTCTGTAAACTTGTCACTACAAGTGGGGTCTGCAAGTTGACAGGTTACACTATAGGTCGATTCCTAGAGGACAACTATGAATCATGTCATGTCTATAAGCCTTCAGCTTGCTATCTATGGCTGAAGTTGGGTGAGGTCATCTTGGCCTAAGATGGATGACAAGCCTAACTTGTTTTAGGATGAGTAGCAACTATAACATTATTCCTATCCTGGGCTCGTTGAGAACGAGCTGATCCTTGCATTCAGCAACCTTGGTTCTCTATTCTACGACCTGAGGATGTGATCTAATGATCCACAAACTAGGCTAAGGATTTGGTGGCTTCTCCTAGTGAGCTTGTTTTGGGCCTTCATTAATTAGAGTAGTTTGTTGGGCCTTTACCAGCCTAATTTTACTAGCCCATTTTTCTAGTCTAGAAAATACCCATAACATGAGGTTAAAATCATTGTAAACAAAGAGGAACATATAATATACTATTACTTTTCCAAAATATATAGAGAAATAAAATAACCAGGGACATAAGCATTGCACTAGGTCAAGCCACATTAAAAACTTTTAGTGTTATCTTTTTCTTCCTTTCTCTCTCTCTCTCTTTACACTCAATTTGTAGTTTGGAGTTTTGGACTTAGGTTGACCAAATTCATATATTAATATTTTGGTACTAGAAGGAGGGCCCTAAATTGCATTATCCCTAATTCTCCATCCAATTACAATGGCTAGAGGAAGAACGACCAAGAGTTCAAATGCTACAATTGACTAGCCTAAGGGTCATGTGGAACAACAGTGGGATGTGTTACCAATTAAAGGACTGGTTCTTCCTGCGACGACACTTCTGCCATCCCCACCATAAGTGCTACTACTAGCATGGCTCCTTTGGCTCCTCACCAGCCTGCTGTTATTATTCCAGGGACTAATGGAGTGCAGGCATCGTATTAATGTTAGGAAGCATTGGAGAACACGATAAGAGAACTGACTAATATGGTTAGGGTGTTGGCTCAGGCATAGGCCTAGGGTGCGTGAAGCCAGGTTAAGGTTACCATGCCCAGTGGAGTACTCAAGCAACCTTAGGAAGGAGCTCAAAAGGAGAGGCCAATTAGAGAACTTTAGCATGCTTATTCAGTTTGCTCTTTCAACTTATAGCCAAGATTAGACATCCATTAAGCTCGTGAGGATGATAATGAAGATAATCAACGATGTGGGGATTCACATCGAGTTGAAGGCTTGAATAAGACCAGTCATGGACATATCTTAGATCAATACTCATCAGATCATGACTAGAGAAGGCATAGAACCTTAGATCACCTCCCATAACCAGAAAAGGAGCCAAGGATCTTCTAGCTGTCGATCTGAGGCACAGGACTTGATGGTAGAAGAGCTACTTTAGAAGCTATAGTAGTTAGAAGAATGCCCTTGGGTTCAAAACCATCGAGATCATTATGAGGAGAGGACACCATTCACTAGGGAGATCAAGATAGAGCCTTTCCCTCATAGGTTTAAAATCCCCACAATCCTATAGTACAATGGAGATAGTGACCCATATGACCACTTGGATGCATTCAATGTATAGATGGATCTTCAGATAACCAATCCTTTGATCAAGTGTCACGTTTTCCTAGCCATTCTAGGAGACATACCTCGGACATGGCTTATGGGTCTCCTAGCTCATAGTATCAATAGTTGGGAAGAATGCCAAAGGAGATTCATTAACCAGTACAAGGCATTGATCGCACCATCCTGCCACCTCACAATAGTCTTTCAGTGAAAGAATGAATCACTAAAAGACTACATCACCTAGTTTAGGTGTGAAGTTAGCAATGTAGAGATTCCATCAAATGAGAGCATCCTAATAGCAATCTTGGCAAGACTTCATAAGAATGGAAAGTTATATAAGAGCATATACAAGTCTCCAGTGAGGGATTTGGGTGAATTTTATGAATGAGCTACCAAAAAGTTCAAGTAGGAGGAGACCTTTGGCCCTAAGAAATCCAATTAGAAGGATGAGGTGAATAGCATCAACCAAAATAAGAAAAAGAACAATGGTAGAAATGGTAAAGAGAGTCAGAAAGATGACTCCAAAAATCATGTTGCAAAGAAGGCTAAGAATGAGCAACCTCAGCATCAAGGTCACCATGACAGTTACAGCATCCTATCTAACACTCAGGATAGGATATTTGCAACAAAGAAAGGTAATGAGGACTTTAGGAAGCCCAATCCCCAAAGGACTCCCAATGGGCTCAGGAACAAAGACAAGTTTTGTGCCTACCATGATGAATTTGGGCACAATACTTTGGATTACTAGGCAGTTAAAGATACAATTGAAGATTTGATCAAGAAAGGTCGTTTGAGAGACTATATGGTGAAATATGAGGAACAACGATCTCAATAGCCCCAGTAACCCATACAGTAGCAGCCCTAACGGGCTATTGAGCAAGAGCTAACACCTACAATGAAAACCATATTCATAATCCATAGTGGGCCTCACATCATAGGTACCTCAGGCAAGTTGCATAAATGATAAGTATGAGAAGCAAATCATGTCCTACTCATAGGTCACAGTGAATTTGAAAGACTTATCAAGAAAGAAAGAGTGATATCAGACAACATTACTTTTACCGATGAAGATGCATGAGGATTATATTCTCCCTATAATGACACACTAGTCATCTAAGCTTGAATTGGCAATGCCGAGGTGTGAAGAACAATGATTGATATCGACAGCTTGATAAATGTCATGTACTCAAACAGATAGGTTTGATCATAGGCCAGTTGAAGCCATACTTAGAGCCCTTGTAAAATTTCATAGGAGATACAATAGTGCTAATGAGATAGATTAGGCTTCCCATTACTCTCGAAGATTTAGATCACCATGCCATCATCCAAGCAAACTTTCTGATTATCGAATTTCCCTCAACATATAATGTGGTATTGGGGTGACTTGCATTGAATGACTTGGACGTGGTCACATTAAGAACACTTACCATTAGATTCCCGATCCCCAATGGAGTTAGATGTGTGCGAGGTGAGTAACACATAGCCTAATGCTATTATGAGGATGCAATCGAGCTGGGGGTGAGGGGGAAGGTTAATGTGGTTTTTGGTGGAGAACCATGAGTTATGAACAAAAGTAGATCTTGAAGATGAGGTTGGAGGCCAAAAAGGGAGCTAATGCTCCACGAGCTTGGAATGCTGAACCTTTGCACCTGTATTTTCAATAAATTTGAACTCGTCGTTCTAATCTTGTAATGTTATTCATAAATTAATAAAAGCAACCAAATTTTTCTTTAAATTTTTATGTATGTGTTTATTAATTTTTGAATAAATTTCTAACAAAGTATTATACAAGAAGCGAGCTATTTTTAGGGTTAAAAGACCCATGGTTTACTAGTTGGGCCCCATTCAAGTTTACCTAAGAGTCATTGTTTGTAGCTTATTGGGCATTCATCTTGGTTCTAACCTAAATTAAGTCATGGTTTGCTAGTTGAGATGAATTTTGTGACCTATTGGGCATTAAGCTTAAAAAATTAAGTCATGGTTTTCTACTTGAGGTGCATTTTGCAACCTACTGGGCATTTAACTTGACAAATTAAGTCATGGTTTTCTAGCTAAGGCATTTTTTGTGACTTATTAGGCATTTAGCTTGATAAATTAAGTCATGATTTGCTAGCTCAGGTGCTTTTTGTGACCTACTGGGCATTCAACTTGACAAATATTCATTAAGTCATTGTTTGCTAGTTAAGGTCCATTCATGTTAACCAATGTGTTATCATTTGCGACCTACTAGTCAGTCAACTTAGCTAATATTTATTAAGCCATAGTTTGCTAGCTAGAGTCTACTCATGTTAACCAATGTGTTATTGTTTATAACCTATTGAGCATTCAACTTGGCATAAACTTGGAAGAATAAAGGAGAAAAATTATGATAAGTTCATTAAAAATCCCGCTAGGTGAATTTACATATGAAAGTTCAATAGTGAAACTCAAAATTAGCCTACACTAGTTGCAACCTAAGAGGTATGCTAGTCCTTAGGAGTTAAGCTCTGGTGGGTTAGAGGGTCGACATATAGGGTGAGAAGGTCATCCATCATTTGATCATCAAGAGCTTCCATGACTTGTGAGCTACTCTTTCCTTGAATAGTGCCCTAAGTATGAGAAACTGCAACTATGGTCTCTACACCCTGACTGGGAGAAGTTGCCTTTATGGCTTCCTCCTTAATGGCCTTGTGAACATTCCCACCAAAAAAGGAGAAGTCCATCTTTAGGTGCTCCTTCCACAATGTATACAAGAAGCTGACAATGATTTTAGATGCTGCATCTTCTTTAGCTTTTGTAACCAACATAGCAGTCTTTGCCATAGTTTGAGCGATCTCTTCTCTTGCCAGAGCATCACCTTTCCTGGCCTCCTCATTCTCTTTCTCGATAGCCTCAGCTCATCACACTACCACATCTAGCTTGTCCTTCACTCTTGATAACTTGTCAACTACCTTATTAAGATTTGAAGTAAGGTTGGGCTTGATAGCTTCGTGGTTTGCCACCTTGCAAGACAAAGCTTCCTCCGCTTCCTTCTTAGCGATCTTGACGTCTCTCAACTGAGCCTCATGTAACTACATTAGTCCCTTAGCTCTAACACCTTAATCATCATGGCAGCCAGGTCACTCTCAAGCTTCTTCTTGTCCTCCTCTTAAGCTAAGAGCTTATCCCTCAGCTTTATTGCCCCTAGTGAACTCTGAGAAACCAAACAATTAAGTTAGCTTAGAAAGAGGCAAAAGAATTAAAGTAAAAAAATAACTTACTAGCATATCATGACAAGCTATATAGCCCATCAAGCCCTCACCAAACATCTCTTTTGACTCCAATGGCCTGGTGTGGGTCCTCAAGATCAATCCACATTTTTCCAAAGGAAGTCATAATAATCCCTTACCTTTATGCCAAGGTTGTCAAGTCACTCTTGGGTCAGGACCTTGGGTGCCATTTGTTCTATAGTGACAACAACTTTTTTCTCCTTGTCCATTTTTTGCTTCTTGGTAGGGGGCTTGGATGAGGATTAGACCTTAACCACCTCAAGCTATGAGGCAGATACCTAAGCCTGTTAGTTCACTATTTCTACTACCATAGAAGAAGATTAACCTACAACAGCAAGAGCATACGAGGTCATGGTAGTAGTAGGGTCAATAGACTGAGTAGGGGCTGGTGGCATATGAAGGTTTAGCCTCACCATATCTTTATATTCCTAAAAATTTGCTGGGCTAACTACCTTAATTCCTAGAGCTCTGAGGTTTGTAGTGCTATCAAGAGCTTGACTTTCAAGGTTAGAGCAAGCTTGTGGGAACATAGAAGGTCCTCATTAAATTTAAGGTCATTCTTGAGATCATCCACAACAGCAAATTGGCCTAGCATTTCAACCTCCTTAGCTCCTAATGTCAATTTTTCCTTACCAATTCCATTTGTAAAATAAAACAGAATGTTAAACCAAGAATGAAATAAGTATATGAATTCATGCAAGCTCGCATGTCTTCAACTCGCTTACCAAGAGTAAGGATGAAACCAAAGTTACGAATATGATGCAAAGATGGGAAAGAAATATAAAACTAATGGGTTTTATAGTTCCCCACATTAGACTTACCCTTAGCATTAGCTTGTAGTAGGATTTTCTTATGCTTGATCTGGCTAGCTATAAGGTAATATATCTTATCTTGTTGACCTGTGTCCTTAATGCTATAAAGATAGTAAAGAACCTTTGCAGAAGGTGCTGGGAGATTATTCCTAAGATAAAAAAGTGCATGGGAAATGAGTTAGGAGTAAGAGTACTGTGTGAGCTGGAAAGGGTAAAGCTTCAATTTATTCAACAAATCAATGATATAAGAATGAACTGGGAACCTAAGCCCAACGTTAAGGTGGCAAGTGCCAATGGCAATGAACCCTAGAGAAGGGTAAGTTGAATAGTCATCAGGTAAGGGTGGGATGATGTGGTAACCCTTATGGAAGTAGTATGTATGAGCTATTCCCCTAAGCTCGTCAAGTTTAATGGTCAAAGCATGTGAGTAAACACTGTGTGAGCTGGAGGCCTCTAACTCCTAGTGACCTGATTGGGATCAGGATAAGCTATGAACTCCTCAACAACCTTGCCATTCCTAGAGGTTACTTCTTTTATGACACATACCTGCTCCTTGCTCTGAACTGGAGAGTCAAGAACATTAGCACTCCTTACTTGGTGACCAGAGTATTTATGAACTACAGGCATTTACACAAAAGAGGGAATAATTAGGTCGCTGCAAGTAGACCATACTTAAAAGCTAAGGCTTCTAATAGGGAATTTCCTATGCAGTAGGTCATACATGCCTCATATCACCACACCTAAGACCTAGACCATTAAAAACATGGGGGCTCAACCAATGAGCTCATCAGGTCGCTAAAACTTGGGAAATAGGTAGAAGGCTGAATTCGACAATCTACAATCATACACCATTTTAATTTCAAAGACAAGGGTTAACATTCATAATTTATATCATATTGAAATAACTATAAACAACAAATTATATAGTACATTAACTAATTCGCATATAAGGCAATCAAGTTATTCATATTAGCAAATATGAGGTGCTCATGTAATTTGAACAAATACAAATAAATGTGATAAAAAAATGGATAAATTTCATTGGACAATATTTTAATTGAAGAGAATTGAAGAGAGATTACTTCTTTCATTTATATAAAAGCCTTATGATAGACTTCCAACTGTGTAGGGGAAGTATCATGTCACACACTTGATCTCTTAGACTGATGCCTCGATGCCCACCTCGGGTCACTATACACTCCCCTTGTGTCATAATACATTAATGTAAAAATAAAAATGTAATGATCACAACCATATATTTATCTACTTATACTGGATAAAGTACCTTAGTTAAAATTATATAAACACTTTTAAAATGAGAAAAAATAAGAAAAATAATTTACGTGTATATTTTCTCTCAAATTTGTGTCATATAATCTTCTCATCATACTTGATTTTTTTTTTTTTTGTCAAAGTAAGTCCGAATTCAAACACATTTAGTTATCAAATTTGATTATAAGTCCCAACTTATGATACTGGAAGGTAATGATCTTGTAAAACAGATAAATTAAGGAACACCACCGCCTCTCTAGAGGATAGAGTTGTAGCTATTGCAGGTTAAAGTGTAATATTCTGAAATTTATATTTATATATTAATAAGATGCACTTATTTTTCAACATGATTTTAATGTAGTATTCTGAAATCTTATCTAACATGAGAATTTTTTTTTTCTTAATCTTGAAAACTTTTGTGTGTTTTGTTTGTTTGATTCTTATCCCAACCTAAAATGTATGTATGAGATTTTGACAGAGAATAGCATCTAACAATTTGTTTAATCAATTTAAATATTCCGCGGGAGATAATACCTAAAGACGTGTTTGTCCGCCAAGAAATATATAGTACCTGGAATCATACTTATCCGCCAGAAAACACTACCTAAAATCTTGTTTGTCCATTAGGAAATAATATCTAAAATTTTAACCTTGATTAGGAGTCCTACTAGTGGGGGATAT
Source organism: Saraca asoca (assembly GCA_026873985.1). Classification (NCBI taxonomy): domain Eukaryota; kingdom Viridiplantae; phylum Streptophyta; class Magnoliopsida; order Fabales; family Fabaceae; genus Saraca; species Saraca asoca. Next base: position 11,101 of record JANHAO010024729.1, read on the forward strand.
ATTATTATTTGGTTGATCAAATTATACGTTTTGTCAATATTGTAATCCTTGTATATATTAATTTACTTATTTACTTATTATTGGAACTTTTGCTATTTGTAATAATTGGAATTTGTTCAGTTTGAAAGATATGAGAATGGATTCTAATTTATTTATTAGGCATTTTGATATCATTCAGAATATTATATTGGTGGGGGCATTATCGCTAATTTAGCCGTTGAGTTCATTCTTATTATATTATCTTTTTGTTTTGTTCTTCAAAATGCGGAGTGGAAAAAATGAATATATATAGTTAATAAATATTTTTCTCTATTTCTTTAAATTTAATTTTGCTTGATGCCTAGCACACCTGCAAACTTAAGCTTACACTTGTTCAGCATTGTCATATACTTAATCAATTTTTTGGAATTGGAGTATAATATATGTTTAGTGACAGAACCAGAATAATAAATGAGTACGTGGGATCAACAAACTTAATATATAAAACATGTTG
>JANHAO010024730.1:0-11536 GCA_026873985.1 Saraca asoca
CATGATTCCCAGGAAATATGATTCCCAGGAAACATGATTCCCAGGAATGAAAAAAAAATCTGTGTACCAAACGCCCCCTAAGATTAATGTATACTGCAATGTGAAAAGTTTAATATCTATAAAATTCATTTTCTATTTTTCAATAGGTTTTATACAAAGAAAGGAAAAAAAATCAGGTCACGTTTCAATTCTCTTTTGATGCCATTCATTCATTATTGCACAAGCCACATGAAGCCAGAAACAACGCCTTTATAGCTTTTTGAAAAGTAAAGCTTAGCACGACTTTGTTGGGTTTGGAATTTCATTGGGAGTGGCTGCTGGAATTTAATTTCCTGGAACTATGAACTTTTTTTTTTTTTTTTTTATGATATTTGCATCCATTATATCTTTGATTCACCACTCTTTTACTTCAAGACAAGGAGTTGAACTTTCTGCATGATTGAGGCTGCAATTGCCAATCCCGGTGGACAGGAATTAAATCTCTCTTTCTTTCTTTCTTTTTTTTTTTTCTCAATTTCCACTAAAAGGATAAACAAAAAATTTTTATAAATTTTATTGTACATAAAAAAATATATGAATATCCTAAATTTCTTAAAAAAATTTGATAGAATAAATTTAAGATATAAGACATAATTTTTCATTCTTAATCTAACCACTATTCTTTTATTAAGATTTACCATTTAATATAGAAAAAGCTTCTGTATTATATCTTTTTTTAAATTTATTCCCTCGATTAGTTTAAAAAATTTTAGGGGAACTAAATCTTAAAACTAAATTTTAAATTTCACTATATATATATTTTTTATAAATATGACAAAAGGGAAAAAAAATATACAAATTCTAATAAATATGGGCTTCTAATAATTTGACACCAAATGCTGGGTTATTGTTTTCTTTCCGTGCCTATTTGCTCGCAGAAGAAAACAAGAAACAAAAGATGCCAAACCTTTTTGGCCTTTTCATTTTTGTCTATTATATCTTGCAATTTGCACATAGTTCAAATCATAGTGTATTTGGTCCACAAGTAACCTGATTTCTTTGGCCCATTAAATTTTGGAACACGCACGCATTCGCACGTATGGAGGTGACACATGATTCCTTTGTCAGCTTTATTCATATCAATCTTAATTAAAGTTTTGGCATAAAATTTTAAAATTTAAATATCTAATATTTAATCATTAAAATATACTGTATAATATAAAAGATTTTCCACATAAAAAGATCACGTGTTATGTCAATAAATCATGCAACTAGTAATAAATATCCATATATATATGTAAGAATTTTTTTTCTTATTATTTTGAGTTTGAATAAAAAAATTGCAAGGATTATCTAATAAATAAAAAAGCTTAGTTGAATTGATATGAGAAAAAAAATAGCACATGCATTATCCAATCCAATGCCAAAAAAATAAAAACATAATAAAGTTGAGCCACCAATAATTTGTTGAATCTAATTAATACTCATATTAGAAACTCAAGTTGTCACCTAGAAACTTCTACACGTGCCACTTTATTAAATTGTTTTCAAGGAGGTAAAACAAAACATTTGTTTTTTTTATTTATAATTATCTCTTATGGATGAGATAAGCAATAAGTTGGGGTTGAAATAGGCGAGTAATCCTATTCATTTATTTTTTATATTAAGAAAATTTTATTAATTTAATCATTTATTTCTAAATAAAAATGTTTTTATATAAAAAATATTTTTATATAAAAAGAATAATAAAAGAATGAATAAGTGCAAATAGAATTAGCCCAAAGAGACTTTTTCCTTGGAGCATTGGGAGAGAAGTTTGCCTAACCTATGCTCCAATTAATGTCTAAGTGCCCACAACATTATTTCCTAAGCCAATTAACTTTACCTTAATTGGTCATCGGTAGCTCAATCAATAGTTTTCCATTCCATTATGCATTAAACCCAATCCTCCATCATGCATTACGTCATTGTCCCATTTCCTTTGTGTTTTTACCTCTTCTAAATAGATAAATAACTCATATATGTATTATTGGATTTTTGTAAGATATATTTAAAAAAGTAATGTTGTATCCTAATCACTAATAAAAAAATTAAGTGAATAAATAATTATAAATTAAAAAATATTTTTAATTATTTATTATTTATCAAATTCTAAACTGATGATTTTCTTATTAATAGCTATAATGTAATACTTTACATTTCAAAATATATCTTACACATTAAAAGATTTAAATCATGTATTACAAATTTAATTTTTATAAGCAGTAAAAATCATCATTCAAAGTGACATAACAAGAAATTTATTTATTGCTGTTTTGATTGAATACAAATAATTTATCTTCGATTTATATTAAAAATATAAAGTGATATATTCTTACACTAATTTAACACACCATTTTAAAAAATTTATTTCTAAGTTTTAATCTAATATCGCGTAGTAATTATGTATAATTTTGTAAATAATTTGAATGACTAATTTAACTTTTTTTTTTAAATATATATTACAATTCTGTTATATATATTTTAAAAATATATTTTAAATTTATTTTTTTCATAAATTGTAAGGCCTATAAAACTGTGAATCTCACTTTTGGAGAGTCGGCACGTAACCTCCCCAATTGAAGCATTTCTCGGAGGTGTATACTAAAAGCTCAGCCATGGCTAAAAATAATCGCATATCATCTACAAAATCTAAATTCTTTTTAGTGAACCCCACATGTGATCTTCGCTTTATTACGTGCCTATCACCTGTTTACTGATGCTTACCAGATTCGAAGACAAACGGCTCAGATTCGCAAAATCACTATCTATTTACTAGAAGCCCCTCCATAATATTATTACCAATAAACCATTCATGGGTGAACGTGCAATTACATGTGACACACGAGGTTAATTTCGTGATTTCCTGTTGTCCAAACCTTTGTGCTAAGTTTTAACTTCATATGCCGTCCAATTTTCTTTTTCTTTCTTTTATTTTTGAATTTTTATTTCATTAATCTTTTCAAAGCACGTACTTTTTCATGCTTTCGCCTTTTTTTTTTCTCTATTTATACAGCCTCATTTGCTACACTCATTCCCTTTTCTCTCTCCTTCCTTCTACCTCTCTCTTAATTTCTTTCCGGCGAAAAATGGAGCCGAAACCGTCATGCCTCATGGCTGCGTCCACTCCCACTCAATCTCTCGCAGTGTTGTCCGTTTTCTCCAGCGGCGACGAATTTAAAACCTGCTCAACGGATTTCGATCTCGAATTCAAATTGGATTTCGAAGCCGGAATCTCATATGGATCGGCGAACGACGAAGACGAGAAACCGTGCGAGTTTCGGCGCCAGAGATACGCCGAAACGGATGCGTTTTTCGGCGGTGTTTGCTCCGATGAACCCAACGCCGCTTTCAGAAATCCGGTTAGTGTTCTCTTTCACTGTAAGTGTAACAGAATCAGAAAGGTGCGTTTGAGGCGCCTCTTGCCGTTCACTAAGCTGGATGATGTGGCAAACCCGTTTAGTGACACCACTGTGCCAGCGTGAAACGCTTCCTTTATCGCAAAACAATTAATAAATAAAAATAAACTAATAAAGCATATTTTTCTTTTTATTTTTCATTGAAAATAATATAATTAGCGAAGTACAACAGATCTAATTCTTCAAGGACACAGGACAGCTATTATAGATGATAATATTTTTATTATTTTTAAAAGAAAATAGACTTGTATGTTTATTCCTAAGGAATTACTTATTAAATGAAATTAAATAAATATGGAGATGGTGTCTTGTTGGTAGAGGAAAGTGAGGGGAATTTGATCACCACCAAAAGCCGCCCTCGGCCATATATATATATATATATATTTATATGTGATAGGGAATGAAAGCTGATTTGTGGAAAGTGGTGAAGGCCACGTCGGCAGGAGTTATTTGTGCTTTTTGTCAAGCTGTGACTGAAGTGTTGCCTGCTGATTTGGACTAGTTCATGATTAGGTTTGTGTTTGGAACTAGTGAGAACGTAGGACTTAATGATCCCCGCTGTTGCATCTGTCTTGTTAGCCGTGGTCGTGGACACATGATCTAGATGAGGGTAATTTGGTCATTTAACATCAATCATTATTGGCTGATTTGGTCAATCAATTATCTGCCGAGGAGATAAAATAGTCACCTTTTCTCGTATAAGAATTTATAATTTTTTCCTTTCTAATTTTTAGAGTAAAATATACTGTAGTGTTTCGAAATCAATTTATCCCCCTTAAACTTTAAAGTCCCACACTTGATTCCAAAGATTTAACTAAAATAATTTTTTTTTATTTTTTTATCATAATCTTAACGAAATTTTATTTATTTCAATTTGTCTTTTTAATTTTACTCATGTTTTATCTTATTTTTATAATTAAACAAGTTAGGACTTATAATTTAATCCGCTTGATTCATATTAAATAAAATAAAATGAATCAAAATTTGTAATAAAAAATAAAAAGGCCCTTAAATAAAAAATCATAAAAATTATATTCAAAGAGCCCATAATTTAACTTTCAAATTTCAAATGAAACAAAGCCAAAGTAACAGTCTCCGTGTTTTCTTTCAAAACCCGAAGTAAAATAAAATAAAATAAAATAAAAACTTACTCTCTTGATATTAAAGTTGCTCATTGAGATTTCCTCAGTTGGTTACAAAATTTTTGAAATAAATCATAAATATTAATTAAATTGTGTTAGTGATGAAAATTTATGACTTAATTAACAAAAGACAAGCATAATGAAATAATTAATCAAAATTTTGAAAATTATATTATGACTAATAGATTATTTGATATTATCAAATAAGTTAATATTTTAGGGGACCAAGTCTTGGGTTTTAAAGTTGAAGGGATAAGTTGATTTTTCTTTTATGCATGGATAAGAAATTGTATTATGTTTTATTAAAAAAGTTGTATCATTCATATTTTTTACTTTTGTTGAAAAAAAATATATATATATATTATTTTGTTAGTTTAAAAAGTTTTGTTTAAATTTTTATGAAAAATATAAGAACATGTGTATTGTAACCTTTCATTGGTGAAGTTTCAACATCATTCATATTTGTTACACAGTTATTTTGGTTTTTTTTTTTTTGGGGGGGGGGGGGAACTCTTTAGAAATAAAGTTACAAGAACTTACATATTTGTTACACAATGTATAGCTGGATAGAAATCACACATACACTACGTTTTTTTTTTTTCATTAGAAATAAAATTATACATAATTGATATGTTAAAAAAGTCAATTCATATTTTGGCACAAATTGTTTTAACGTTTTGTTGTTTTTAAAAATTAAAAAAATAATTGTGTGATATTTTCTCTCGAAATATTCAAAGAATAATCATATTTTTGCACTTCTTAATAGAATTAAAATACCTCTTAATAATAATTAAGAAATACTAGTGCTCTTTGCACCTTTTTATCAAGCATCCGACCTGTAATTTTTCTTGTCTTCTAAGTGGATCTTATAACAACTACTATGAATACTCTCACAATGATGACAATACGCACACATGATTTGATTTGATTTTTGAACTGATTTAACAAATACTGATCAAATAGAAAGACAGAAGAAGAGGGACATCTCATTACTTAATAACAACAGTAAAAAAGTTGGCAATAATAATGAAAAAGGTTGAGGCAGAAGCACTAGACTTTTTGGGTTCTATGGATTAATGAAGTGCTTTTAAAAAGCAGCTATTGGCCTATATAACCAAAGTAATTCGACAGAATTCCAACTTATGTAGCAGTTCTTGATTGCAGGATGCTGCAGTGACTGCATTTTCAACTTGCGGCGGACTCCCAGATCCCTTTCTCTGGTCCCAAAACGTCACTCCCAAGCATTCTCCCGTATCTGCTACTCTTGAATCTCAGTCATCCATTTCTGGCGCCTGTAATGCTCTTGCCAACATCCATAATACTTGTCATTTCTTTCACGCACTTATGCAAATCATAGAAGCGAGGGAGGAATTCTTGTATGCTTGAATCATAACATATTCTCTTAATTTGTTATAACAGAAAGAAGCTATTTGTCAGTTCTGTCAAGTCCATAACTATTGAAAATCTCTCTTCTCACTAATCTAGAAGTTAGAATCCGCAAAATTGGCAAAGTTTCTTTCTCATTATACAGGCTTTTATGCCTTGCATCTTGGCATGATAGTATCTCTATATATTGCTTTTATATATGCATGGCAGCCCAGAAGTAGCTCATGAAAACTTTTAGCTTGTATAGTAGTCTAACATCTTGGATGAATTGGAACCTGGACAGTTGGCAGTCCAGTCTCAGCCAATAAACCAAATGGCGGAGATAATCAAGTGAAAGGAGCTTCAAGTGGATCCTCACACGAGCAGTCTGATGAGGATGATGAAGCAGGCCCTTGTGAACAGAGCACAAATGGTATTGATATGAAGCGACTCAGAAGGTACTTATGCTAAAAATCACTTGAAACTAGAAATCAAGTCAAGATGGTCTTAATCTTTATCATCCACATCTTACGTGCCTAACTATACATGGTTTCAGGAAGGTTTCTAATCGGGAGTCCGCCAGAAGATCAAGAAGAAGAAAGCAAGCTCATTTGGCTGACCTTGAGTTGCAGGTAATTAATATTTTGGGTTTACAAGGTATTTGTTCAAGTCTTTGTAGAAAGAAGGCAAAAGCTTAATTTGTAATAAAGAACCAATTAGTTTCTTTTCATTTGTTTATTATTAAGTATTTTCATATGCTTCATGAAAGTTTGAATTTTACTTTCTCAGGTCGAACAGCTGAGACTGGAACATGCAACCCTGTACAAGCAACTTACTGATGCAAATCAACAATACCGTGAGGCCAATACTAATAATCGAGTGCTAAAATCAGATGTTGAAGCTTTGAGAGCCAAGGTACAAGTTCTTTTATGATTATCATTCCAGTATTTTACAATAATATTTGCGAGTATCAAATTCATAAAACCATCTGGAACGGGAAGCTAATCTGCTAATGCACAAGTGATACCATCAGAAAGAAATATAATATATTTGATAGAAAAAGAAAGGAAGAAAGAAACTAGGAAGGAGAGAAGCTGATGCTTTAGCTTAGAGCAAAAACAGATTGTCTTCTTGGTAAGATAAGTGTAATTATACACCGGATTAATTTTCTTCTCACTAACACTTACTGCAAGTGTTCAAAATTTGACTGAAATTGACCCCTTATTCGCCAGCCCAACCTATTTAGATTTTGTCTGGTGTGTAATTCAGTATATTGACATAAATGCACGTATCATTTTCCTCAAGATAAGCTAACCACTTTGAGTAAAGCTGCTAAATACTTACATGGTGATTGTTTGCTCAACCAAATATGTTAAGACTAAAGAAATGCCTATATACTTAATTTTAGGTGAAATTAGCAGAAGACATGGTCACTCGAGGCTCCTTAAGCACCATAAATCAGCAGCTTCTTCAGACTCAAAGTCACCTAAACAGACCACCTCAATTGAACACCACCAGTCTCCGCCGCATGGCACATGTCTCCCCAACCATCACTGTCCATGGAAATGATGCCTCATACGGTGCTATGCCAATTGCTGGAGGACCCAATTCAGCTCTTGGACTGGAAAACATAGATATTACTAACACTAATTTCAACACTGCTGGAATCAATATTAGTGATGCTGTTAGCTGTGCGACTCATGAAATATGGCACTGAGCGTTTTACTTCTAATATTGTTGTAATCTCGGTTAGATCCCGTTGTCTTCTGTCTTGTGACTCTTGTCCAGGTAGGTTAGCAGGATAATTGTTGTCTTAAGTTGCCCTCTTTATGTGTCTAGAGAAAGTCTTTTCTTGTATTTCATTTTGTATAAAAAGGACTTATCTTTTTCCATCATTTCCGGTTGTAGGAATATCAATTAGCATCTTACTTTTCCATTATCACCACAAAACATATCTGGATTTTTAAATTCTTGGCGACAGGATTTACTAACAAATAAAAGATATTTTGAGTATGATGCAAAAATCATCATAAGTTTTGCTGATCACTTGCTAAGACATTCGAAACTCAAAAAAAAAAAAAAAAGTTATATGGCATTCCCACGTCAGAGTAAAACCACATGTTGTATCAAGATTTTAAAATATACAATTACATTTCTAGTATTTGTAAAGCTACACTAGAATCAATAAGGCATTCCCACATGATAGAGAATGAAATGCTCATCAATTGCTTCAATTTGCAACTGCATTGACGAGGGAAGATCTGAATTTGTTTCTTCTGAAATGGTGTTTGCATGAACCACCATAAATGGTCCCCCAAAACTCTGCTGGAAACCACTAGAAACCAAAATGAGGACCTAACCAAGAGAGACAATAATGTAAGTCGTTTTCATGCATTAGCATAAAATACATCATTGTGTCAATTATAGTCCAATCACAGACAGCTCCACAGTCCAGAGTCAATTTTGGTTTCCTGCACTTGCTATGGTTTTCGTTAACTGTTGATGAAATAATAATAGGGTTGCTAAGAGCATTAAAGCAATGGGATGGTGGCAGCTACCCAGCAATATTCTCCCTAATAATGATGCATACATTTTTTTTTTTTTTGCCTACATTTTGCTATCATGAAATTATTTTAAGAATCCAAATTTAATTGTTAAATATCACTGTGTGAGAATTATTTTTTACGTACATTTTTCAATCATGAAATTATTTTAAGAATCTAAATTTAATTGTTAAATATCATTATGTGTGAGAATTATGTATGGAACATTTTCCTATTCTCATTTTGTCTTTCATCTTTATTCTTTATTCTTTATTGCTTACTATCTAATTACACCATCTCATGTGCCAAACCCCTGGCAGGGGTTATAGATCTAAGTGTACAAAAAAAATTCACAACTCCACCAAATTATGTCTGGGGAAGAATAAATTATATATATAGATGCACTAAAACCGCGTTATGCAGCTGACTAGCTGTTTCTCTAATAGTGTGCTTGGGAGGGGGCAAAAAGGGGAGGAAAGGAAGGAAAGCGCAGGGAAATTTTCTAATTTTAGTTGATGTATGTCAAATTTATCTTACATATTTTTCTTTACTTTCTCTGTTTCTAAACAAACTGTAAGATTCTTACTGTTTCTTCTTGCAAGTCTATTACTTTCGCACATATTTCAGATTGAATTTTGTTGCTGCTGAATCCTTTTTCTTTCTATTAATACACTGAGATTGTAAGTTGATTAGAAAGATGAATAAACTAAGTGGGAAGTTGCAAAGCAAGAAAGAAACAGATTGAATAATGTAGAATAAACCAATCTTCAAGGACTAATATACAATTACGTTTTATTGTTGTTATCATTCCTGCAATAAATGAATGAACTTCTAACCCATCATCAATTCAAACTCTCCAAAATCAACTTTGCCATCAAAATTCAAATCCACAACCTTCACCATCTTCTCAATAGTTTTCATGTCCCAACCTTTGCCCAAACCCAAGCAATCCAGCACTCTCTTCAACTCCATTGCATCTATATATCCATCACCATCCTCATCAAAGATTTTGAAAGCTTCACGTAATAGGTCGCTGCGCTTTGACATGTCATCCAATCCATCAAGAACATCTTCCACAGGCACTTCTTCATCATCATCTTCCTCCAAGTCCAAGCCATTCTTAGCTGTGGGTAGCTCAAAGCTGGAGCCCTTATTTCCCTCCTCAGAACCATGTAACAAGCCTAGCTTCTCCACCACTTGCCGCGCATTTTCTTTCTTGATTCTTCCATTGTTTTGCATGCCAAAGACTGTGATAAGTGCACTAATCATTTTCTCATCAAGATTGAGCACATTCTGCTGAGGCTTGCTTGCAGGATGAATGTGATCAAGTTGAGGCTTTGAGGTTGGTTGTGAGCTTCTGAATGCTTGCAAGAAGTCTCCAATATATCTATAGCATACTTCTGTTATGCCCATCTGCGAGGAGGAAAAGCAAAAATTTGGTGTGATTTTTCTAGAACTTATGGTGGCACAAGAAAGCCAGCAAGCTTGCTTGATTGTTTACATCACATTATTATACTTTTATAGCCGGAGCCACTGGATAACACCCTTGATTCAATTGTAAATCACTTGAATGCCATTATATGATTTGGTTACTAGCAATTAAATAATACTAATAATTCAATTCATATGTAGCTTATTGACATTTATAATTCCAATTCCTGGGCTGGCATATAATATTGAATGTGTTGAAGGGAGCAATATGCAATATACATTATAGATTCTATGGGTTTTAAATTTCAGTTCAATGTATCAAAGGGCATTGAGAATTTACTGAGTGGTGAGTACTACTACATTGTAGTAGTAGTACGGTTGTCTTTGGCCTGAAACAACTGTTACCTCAACCTCCTCTCATGCATAATTTCTTTTGCAATTGTGTTTATGACATGATATTTGATTTCATCTATTATAATAAATAAACAAGCTACTCTCTAATGAAATATTTTTAATATTATTATAGCATCAAGATTTCAGTATTCTAACAAATTATATTTTTTCACATCATGATTAAGTGGACACTAAAATTTATGTAATAATTTCTTAATTTGTCAAGATACGAGACGCATTGATACTGAATTTCTCCGTAACTTAATAAGATTAGAAGTATTTTTACTCTTTCGCATCCTTATTTTTAATTTCTCAAGTTTTATTCACATATCTTTTTGAACTAATTACTATTAACGCAATTAATACGAGGAGACATAAGTCAGACATAAAAATATAAAACAAACAATGATGCTATAATGTGCAACAGTTTGTGAATTGAAAAAGAAAAAAGAAAAAAAAGGGCAACACTATCTTTTCCTTTAAAAAAAAAAAAAAACAACCGTGAGTGTTCGCCATTTATCTGGAACTGAAACAGGTTATATCTTAATTACCTTGGGTTCAGTTGCTAACAACTTAGTTCAGAGGTCATGAAGTGGTCCATTGAATCTTCATAGTATGACTTGCAAGGCTATCCTAGCTTAATAAGAAACTAACAAATATTGGGTGTAATTGATAACATACAGCAGAAACCAAATAAGTAATAATATTATCTGAATGGCTATCTTGTTACTCATAAAAAAAAGGGCATTGTCTTCTTTTTTTTTTCCAAGGTTTGTTGTGTAGTCATATGTTCCCTATCCACTGGACACTTAGCCTTCAGCATAGTGCTCCCATTTATAATTTTATTACACACATCTATGTCCTAGAGATGTATATATGATAAAGTTTCATAAAAAAAAATTAAAAATAAATCAAAATTTAGTATGAAAAACGAAACAAATAGATATATCAGTTTTGTATATATCTAGATGTAGGATGCATAGATGGACGCATCTCTACAACTTAAAAGTAATTTATTAAATACAACTGGGAAATCAATTAATTTCAGTTATATATATATAAAGAGTTTGGTAATATTGATATCACAAGTTAATAAATTTGTGCAAGAGTTTTTTGACTTAAGTAATATTTATTGTTCTTTTTGTAAAATTAATCACAAATTATAAAATTTATGAACCAATTTTAGATTCACATTGAAAAGCACAAATTTACAATTTAGAAGAGA
>JANHAO010024731.1:0-11543 GCA_026873985.1 Saraca asoca
TAAGATCTCCACATTAATCTTCAAGTGTCACCCTTGGATGGTTACAAGATTAGCCTTCCATGGAGGCTGGAAAATATAGAAAAGGAGAGAGCAAAATCTTGCCTTATGCCTTCCATGAAAATACACTCTAAAATTAAGCAAAAACTCTAGCAAAAAGTCTCTCAACAAATGATTTTACCCGGGTAGAGAAAAGGAGAAGTTAACTGCATGTAGGGAGTAGGCTAATGCCTAGTCTGAGTGGCAGCCTCTACCATTGCATGCTGGAGCTCTTTGGTTGACTGCATTCCCACTTTTTCTTCTTCTTTTGAGGTCTCTAGCTGGTTTAGTGTGGGCTGGAGCAAAGGGAATGGCATTAGGCTCAAGCTTATGTCAATTGGGGCCTTAAAACTTCAATTCTGTAGGGCCTAATTTTGTAGCTTCTCTACCTCTGACTTGCAGCCTATTTTTGATGCCCAATTTGATCATTTCAGCACAGAAAGCTTCACATGAATTGTGTCTTTATGTATTATCTTCCATTTGGGCCTAATTTCACATCAATTGGACCTCTATAACTCAAGTTATTATCTTCTAAATGCACAAAGGTCAGGCTGCCGAGATAGTGTTCTGGCAACATTCTAGTGTCGATTTGAGGTCCAATTTTGGACAATCAATTGTATGATTCAGCTTTTGTAGTCTTCATGAAAGTTGTAGATCTATCTCTTAGATTTTCTACAATACAAAAATCACATCAATTGGATAAGTTTAGCTCAAGATATACACAGAATACAGAAACTGCTCAATTATGGCCAATTATGCAAAATTTTCCAAATGATGCCAATTGACACAAATTCACAAATATACACTAACACAGCTGGAAACATGCAATTTAAGACATTAAAATGCTAAGTATAAAGACAAATAGATGTGTCAAATATTATATTATCATGGACCCTACCTAAAAGCTAAGATTAATAGCTTTTTATGCGGTAGGCCATGTATACCCCAGGTCACCACATCTTATGACTTGGACTTCAATAAGAAAAAGGGGACTAAACAATCAAACCACAAAAACCCAGAAAAAGGTCTGAAATGGTGATAGGGAACCTTAAAGACTGTTAATGAACTGACCAATATGAACTAGACTGGGCAAGAAAAGAGTACAGGCAAATGATCCCAACTGGCACTCGGATATTTTTACTAATAGCAAGCAAGCTTCACGCTAACTATGAAACAGACAAAAGACCAGAAATCACTAGATAGCAAGAAACTCACCGTGATTGGCTGAGGTAGAAAGTCCAAAAATGTGTACAAAAGACACCCTTAGGAGAGTAAGACTCGAGCAGTAGTCGAGAAGTGGGTGCAACACAAATGGTAGTAAGCAATGAAATGGAAGTTGCAGGAAGTAGCAGAGGGCAAGCAAACAAAACCTGAGAGTTTTAGTTTTAAATGATAAAGTGATAAGGAAGAGAAAGTCCTTTCAAATTAACCATGCACATCATTACTATTAGATCTAGAAACCCGTCAGCTACCTGTAATATGACGGTTTCGCACGTGGCAGTAATGGACTGACAACGACACACCACACACGTCTTCCTAAGGCAGGATCATGATAGGCTAGTAGTAGAAATCCAATAGTCGTGCATGAACCTGGCGATGGCATATCAAACAGCTCGAAGGATCGCAAATCATAAGAAACAGATTGGAACTCCCAACTCACATTACATCGAAGGAATGCCTTAAGCACCAAACCCTTGTGCAGGCAATATTAAAATCCCACATCCCAGAAGTGCTAGCCATACACCAAACTCTTGCATGGGCCATGTCCAAAAAGTACCTCGAGCACCAAACTCTTGCTCGGATACTGCCAAAGTGCTAACAAAGGTGCTTTCACCTGATGATCGAGGCATGCCTGATTAGGTTTGAGGGATAATGTCAAAATCTCGTGTCCAAGATGTGCTAGCCAAGCACCAAACTCTTGTGCAAGCTGCATTCAAGGAGTGCCTCGAGCACCAAACCCTTGTGCGAATAATATTAAAATCCTGCATCTAAGAAGTGCTAGCTACGCACCAAACTTTTACGTGGGTTGCGTCTAAAAAGTTCCCTGAGCACCAAACTTTTGCATAGATAATGCTGAAGTGCTAACAAAGGTGTTCTCACCTGACAATCGAGGTACGCTCGATCGGGTTTGAGGGATAATGCTAAAATGTCATGTCCAAGATAGACTAGCCAAGCACCAAACTCTTACATGAGCCACATCCAAGGAGTGCCTCAAGCACCAAATCCTTGTGCGAGCAATATTAAAATCTTGTATCCAAGAAGTGCTAGCCACACACTAAACTCTTATGTGGGTTACATCCAAGAAGTACCTTGAGTACCAAACTCTTCCGCGAACAATGTTGAAGTGCTAACAAAGGTGCTCTTACCTGATGATCAAGGTACGCCTAGTCAAGTTTGAGGGGCAATGCCAAAACCTCATATCCAAGAAGTGTTAACCACGCACCAAACTCTTGTACGAGCTACATCTAATAAGTGTTTCAACACCAAACTCTTGCACGGGAAATGTTAAAATATCATGCCCGAGCAAGCGCTCAAGGGATTAGACTCTTGCATAGGGCCAAATGCACCCACACGACCTACACGGGCTATTAATCTTGCTCAAACAAAAGCATTCCAGCACCCATTCTCACTCCCAATTCAGATGGGCAAATATGATCGATTGGCCACTTGAAATGGCATATATCCTTTTAAATCACGATCTGTTAACTTAAAGTTTATTTATATAAATTTATCAGCATTATTCGAGGATGATTGACCTGACAAACGCTCGTTCTTTCTAATGCTTGTCGAGTTATGGTTTGTAGGAACTTAAAGTTGCCAACTGAGATTAATGAACTCACTAACATGATGCATTAAAAGGAATAAGTAATACATAGTTTCATTATAGAACCTTTTTCAACAAGACAAGCTCAAGGAAACTCGAAGTGCAAAGATTAAAACAAGCCTACAGCTATGACAAATGAGAGGAACCAGCACCTTTTTTAGGAGCCTAAACCTATGAAGTTAAAAGTATATTCACAGCCAATTGAGGGTCAGACTTTGACAAGCCAGAAGATCGATGAGTAAGTTGAACCACTTTGGCTTCCCATCCTTATCCTCAGAGATAGTGTGTAGAGCAAGCAGAGAGGTTGCACAAGTTTTCCCTAATCCTCCTGAGCATAGAAAATGCCCCCAGGTTCCAAATCACCTAGAGGCCTAGAGATAGCTGGCACTATTGGATAAGGAGACAATGGAGCACCAATGGAAAAATTGAGCTACGACGAGCTAACCTAAAAGTTCTAGCTCCTTTATCCCATCCTTCTCTTGAGTTGAAAGCTCCTCCTTCTAACTCCACAGCCTCTGGGCATTTAGAAGAAATAAGCAATTAGCTCACCAGAGGACAAGAGAACAAAAAGAGGAATAGCCAAACTCATTAGCACCTTGAGGAGGTTATGAGAAAATCTCTAAAGTCTTCAAGGAGGAAGCCTCAGAGGGACCCACATGTAATGGGTCATTCACGCTTCGCAGTTTCATGCAATGGACCCTACACGCTTCAAAGTATTTTACCAAAGGCTAAAGTTTTGGAAATATAGGGGGGCTCAACCAATGCATCCATTAAACCATTCCATGAAGGAGAAAGAATTCCCCATGCCTTATATATGCCAATCAGCCTCACTGAAGAATCCAAAGGTTATCTGAGTGCTTCCAATCAGATGATCTAAGACGAAGCAAGATTGCCATTCCAATGGTTGGAAAATGTACACAAAGTAAAGTACAATCTAGTGTAGACAAAGTGAAATATCGAGACCTAAAATGACAATATGACAAGCTATAAGCAAAGATTTTTGACCAGGCAGAAAATTCTAGGGGAAAGACTTGATCACATTGTAGGCTGTGAGCAAGAATTCTGCCAAGCAAGCTATAACTCCTAACCTACACGTGAATTGAGAGTTGGGGGGACTTATGTTATGGATGTTTTCCAGATTGTGTAAATTAGGCTGGTTAAGGCCAATAGGAGACACACCCAACTATAGAAAGTCCAAGGCCAAGGGACTGAGGTCGCTCAGTGAGGATAACCAACTCATGAAGGCACGAGTTAATGAATGCCAGGCAAGATCAAAGTAGGAATCGAGCTCGCCAAGAAAGATTCTGGCTCGCTAACAAGAGTATGTTGCCTAACCATCCTCTCAGAAACCTACTGGGTTAGCACAATAAAACTAACAAGTATAACCCGATAGGTCACTTATCATAACCTCAGGTCACCAATACAGCGAACCGAGAATATGTACAAAAAAGGCTAGTCAGTAACTAGAAACATATATCCCCAATTGACAGATCAGCTTCTAGAACTAACACATCAGCCCCCCAGATATCTGACAATGACTTATCTAGCATTTATTATTAGATGCCAAGCATTAAATGCCAGGCACGATATATATAATCATTTTGCTGTCTATAAAATTACACTTGTAACCCTGCCTGCTTTTATAAATAAGAGAAGGGTGTAATCATATAAAAGGAGAGAGAACTGGCATGCAGACACTCTGTTGAAACACTGAGAGAACATAAAGAGAATAACCATATTGTATCTCTATAAAATCTCACGGAGAAATTTTCACACAAAGCTAATAAAGATTAACATGAACATAGGGCCTAAAAAGGGCTTTAGTTGAACTACGATAAATGTTCTGTGTCTATTGTCCTTCTTTCTTCATTTTTCATTCTTTTAACTCAAACTTGCATTTTCTTACGGTAGTTTGGGGTTTCAAAAACAACCTGGTTGACTAAAATTTGGATCCCTAGAACCAAATTTTACTATCAACATTTTTAGCGCCCAAACCTTCTCTTGTAGAGGACATCGCCATAGATGCAATACCTAGCTGCCCGAACTCGTAACCTTTGGTCCTCAAGCTTATCTTTTAGCAACTTCCCTTCTTGCAAATAGTCCAAGATTAGATTCATCCTAGAGCCTGACATCTTGGTAATAATCATGACAACATCTTTCCATTTTATATTCAAGGATGAAAGGAACTCTACCGGGATGGCCCCCGAGAAGTCAGCATCCTTAGTCATGGCAAAACGAGCCAAAGCATCGGCATGTACATTATGGGCTCGCGATATTTGGCTGATCTCGTAATGCCAAAATGATTTTAAAAACTCCAAGACTTTTACAAATAGACAGTCATTTTTGAACCTCAAGTTTGGTATTTGCCTCGCACATGGTAAACCATGACCTGTGAATCACTGAAAATCTTTATTCTTTTAGCTCATACCTTTTTGGCTAGTCACAGTCTGACTAGTAAAGCCTCATACTCGACCTTATTATTCATGGCTTGAAAGCTGAACCTTAGCACATAGAGGATTTTATGCCCTTCTGGATTGATTAGTAGCACCCCTACCTCGACTTTTTGTTCACTAGATGACCCATCTACGTATAGTTCCCAGCATGAAACTTTTGGTGTCTCTACTTTCTTTTACATGGGGCCAGTGAATTCTGTTATAAAATTTACTAGAGCTTGCCTTTTTATCACTAGTCTAGGCTTGAATTTAATTTCAAACTGGGCTAGTTCGATCGCCCATTTGAGAAGGCATATTGAGACATCCATCTTTTATAAGACTTGCCTAAGTGGGAACTATGTTAGTACTTCTATATTGTGTGCTTGGAAATAGGGTCACAGCTTTCTTGAGGCAACCACTAGGCAATAAGCAAGTTTCTTCATCGATGAATACATTATCTTCGCGTTCAGCAGTCTCTTGCTCATGTAGTAAACGAGAAACTAAGCGCCACCTTCTTCTTGCATTAGGGCTACACTAAGGGCATACTGAGATACTCTCAAATAAATGATTAACTTCTCACCCTCTTTTGGCTCTGACAAAAATGGAGCTTGCTTGAGAGAATGCTTGAGCTGATGGAAGGCGATTCACATTACTCTGTCCACTCGAAACTTTTTACCTTTTTCAGGATGTCGAAGAAAGGGATGCATTTATCTGTTGCTTTCGAGTGCTTAGTGCCACAACTTGGCCATTCAAGCTCCGTATATCTTTAGGCCCTGTGGGGGATCTCATGTCGAGCAAAACTCTTATCATTTCAAGATTAGCCTTGATCCCCTTACTGTTTACCATAAAGTTAAGAAATTTTCCAAGAGCAACCCCAAACACACATTTGAGAGGATTTAGCTTCATTCGATATTTCCTTAAGATCTAAAACATCTCCCCCAGGTCGTGAACATGGTTAGCGATTTGTTTAGATTTTACCAGCATATTGTTCATGTACACCTCCATCGTCTTTCTGATCTGTTCTTTGAACATTATGTTTAACAACTACTGGTAGGTTGCTCCTGTATTCTTTAGCCTAAAGGGCATCACTTTATAACAATATAGCTTGCAGTCAATAATGAATGAGGTGTGTTCTTCATCCTATGGGGCCATAGGAATTGGTTATATCCTAAGTATATGTCCATGAAGCTAAGGAGTTTAGGTCCTGCTATCGCATCCAATAGTTGGTCGATTCTTGGCAGGGGGAAGCTATCCTTAGGGCATGCCTTATTGAGGTTAGTGAAGTCTATACAAGTTTTCCACTTCTCATTTTTCATTTTTACAAGAACGGGATTGGCCACCCAGGTGGAATAGTGAGCTTCCTTAATGAAGTTATTCTTTAACAACTTGTCCACTTCCTCCTTTAGTGCCTTATATCATTCAACAGTCATTGGCCTTTGCTTTTGGCACACTGGCTTATGGTTGGGGTCAATGTTTAGCCTGTGTGACATAACCTTTGGGTCAATTCCTGTCATGTCTTCGTGATTCTAGGTGAAGACATTAAGATTTGCTTTAAAAAACTCTGTGAGTTCTATTTTCATGCTTGGAGATAGATTCTTGCCTAGTTTAAGGCATCTTCCAGTGTTTACCTCACTTACTTGAACATCTTCGAGCTCTTTTGTTGGACTTGTCATTCTTTCAACATCGAAATCACGGGGGTCCAAGTCATAACTTATGCTAGATGAGCTTATGGGTCGAGGTTCTCCTCTAAAGACCATATCAATTTTCCTTCTCCTTTCTCTCATCTTGACTACTTCTTTATAACATCATCGGGCTACTTCTTGCTCCCCTTGCACGCATCTAACTCCATTCAGGGTTGGGAACTTGACGGTAAGCATCTTAAGTGATATAACCATATCTAGGTTATTCATTACTGGCTGCCCTAACATGACATTGTATACTAAGGGAGAGTCTATAATTAAGAAGTCAACCAATGTGGTAGCTTGGTGATCTAAATCTTCAAAGGTTATAAGGAGCCCGATTTGTCCCATTGGGACGATTGTGTCCCCCATGAAGCCAAAAAGGTGTTCTGGAGATAGCTTGAGCTGATCGGGGCTTATGCCCATCTAATCAAAGCATTGACGATACATCATGTTAACCAAGCTACCTATATCAACCATGATTCTTCACACATTAACGTTGCTGACTTTGGCCCGAATAACCATGGCATTGTTATATGGAAAATGCACTCCTCAAGCATCATCGCTGGCAAAAGTGATACAGTTGGTGCTCGTCCTGACTTTCTTTGCTAGTCCTCCAGCTTTATCGTTCCTTGCAAGCAAAACATGTCTTGCCTCCTATATGTACCGCTCATGGGACTTCTTTGAAGTTCCTGCAATGTGTGGTCCACTGTGAATGGTGAATATGGTTGTTATCGAGGGTGCTACTTTGTTCTTGAGAATTGGTTAGCCTTGGTGTTGAACTGGCTGCTGGGACCACGAAGGTCATTGTCCTAAGGGTTAAATCATATAGTCCCTCAAATGACCCCTCTTAATGAGGTCTTTAATGGCGTCCTTAAGTGCCCAGCAATCTAAAGTGTTGTGCCTGACCTTGTTGTGATAGGCACAAAACTTGTTCTTGTCTCTTCGATGGAGAGGGGCTTTTATAGGCCTAGGTTTTCCGAAATCCTTATTGTCCCTCTCTATTACGAAGATTCGATCCAGAGTGTTTAAAAGGATGCTATAGTTGTCATAGCTATTTTGGTACCAAGGTCACTCACTCCTAGCTTTCTTTGCAACCTGAGCATCCGATCTATCTTTCCAACTACCTCCATTATTCCTGCTATTTCCCCTTTTCTTGCTTTAGCCTGAGCCACTTGATTGCTCTTTGTGGCCGGGCTTCTTCGTGCCAAAGGCTTCCTCTCACCTAATCTCTTTTGCCACTCGCTTATAAAACTCTCCTAGGTTTTTAACCGGGGACTTATATATACTTTTATAAAGTTTCTCATCTTTATAGAGCCCAGCCGAGATGGCTGTGAGAATGCTTTTATCAGAGGGATTTTTAACATTACTAACCTCACGTCTAAACTAGGTGATATAATCTTTCAATGACTCATCCCTTCATTGAAAGACCATCACGAGGTGGCAGGATGGCACGAGCTACCTTTTTAGTACCTTATATTGACTGAGGAATTTCTCTTGGCATTCTTCTCAACTATGGATACTTCAAGCAAGGAGACTCTTGAGCCACGTGCAGGGTATCTCCCCAAGGGCAGTGGGGAAAAAGCATCATTTTACTAACAGATTGGTAGTCTGGAGGTCTATTTGGACATTAAACACATCCAAATGGGCATAAGGGTCACTATCCCAGTTATATAGCAGGATGTTTGAGATTTTAAATCTTCAAGGGAGAGATTCAGTTTCAATTTATTGGGTGAAGGGTGACATCTCCTCATAACAATCTTGGTTGCTCTTCAATCTTCGGGTTTGGAATCTCAGACCAATGATTGGTGTTTCGATGACTCTTGTCATTGCCTTGGCCATGAGAATGGCGCTCAGAAGTTTTATACCTTCTTCTATGATCATGACCCGGAGAACGACGTTTTGACCTATGCTCACAATCATTCCCACTTGAGCTACTTTCTTGGTGCGGGCTATGGCACTACCAGTCATCCTCTTGTTCGTCCTTACGGATCTGATAAGTCTCAGGTCTTTGCCATGAGTTAAATGAATGGACTAAACTAGCTCATCAATGCTCCCCTCTGATGAACTTTTCCTGTTGGCCCGCGGACTGTTGGAGCCTTCCTTTGGGTGCAGCAACCTCAACTTGCCTTTATGCACCTTGCGCTTGGGCCTAAGCCAATGCCCTCACTACGTCGGCTAACTCCTTCACAGTGTTTTCAAGTGTCTCTTGATGCTGGAACTACGCTTGAACTCCATTCACGTCAAAGGCAACAAGTTGACAGGAAGTGAAAGGTGTCATGCCAATGGCAGCACTTATTATTAGGGTGGCAGAGGTTCCTTCCATAGGAAGGGCTGAGCCTCCAACCAGTGGCATTTCTCCTTGTTACTATACATGATCGCCCAATTGGCCAGCGACGGTGCTAGAGTTTCTGGTGGTCCTTCCTCTTGTCATTTGTGGTTGGATAATGAATCAAAGAAGAGAATGCAGTTGGGGCCCTATGGTGGGTATAAAAAATGTTAACAGTAAAATTTGGTTCTGGGGATTCAAATTTTAGTCAATCGGGTTGTTCTTGAAACCCTAAACTGCCGGCCAGAAAATGCAAGTTCAAGCTAGAAGAATGAAAAATGAAGAAAAGGAAGGACAATAGCCACAAAACATTTATCGTGGTTTGGCTAAAGCCTTTTTTAGGCCCCTACATTCACATTGATCTTTATTAGCTTTGTGTAAAAATTTCTCTGTGAGGTTTTATAGAGATACAATATGGTTATTCTCTCCGTGTTCTCTTAGTTTTTCAATAGAGTGTCTAAATGCCAGTTATCTCTCCTTTTATATGACAACACCCTCCTCTTATTTATAAAAATAGGGAGGGTTACAAGTATAATTTTATAGAAAATAAAATGATTATATACGTTGCACTAGGCATTTAATGCTTGGCGTTAGATAATAAATGTTGGGTAAATCATTGTCAGATATCCGGGAGGCTGATGTGTTGGTTTTGAAAGCTGATCTGTCAGTTGGGGACACATGTCTCCAGTTGTTAACTAGACTTTTTTGTACATATTCTTGGTTCGTTGTATTGGTGACCTGAGGTTGTGATAAGTGACCTACTAGGTCATGCTTGTTGGTTTTATTGTGCTGA
Source organism: Saraca asoca (assembly GCA_026873985.1). Taxonomy (NCBI): domain Eukaryota; kingdom Viridiplantae; phylum Streptophyta; class Magnoliopsida; order Fabales; family Fabaceae; genus Saraca; species Saraca asoca. The sequence continues at coordinate 10,094 of JANHAO010024731.1, forward strand.
CCCAGTAGGTTTCCAAGAGGATGGTTAGGCGACGTACTCTTGTTAGTAAGTTGGGATCCTTCTTGGCAAGCTCGATTTCTACTTTGATCTTGCCTAGCATTCTTTAACTTGTGCCTATACGCGTTGGCCATCCTCATTGAGCAACCCTAGTCCCTTGGCCTTATACCTTCTTCAATTGGGTTTGTCTCCTATTGGCCCTTGACCAGCCCAATTTACACAATTCGAAAAACATCCACAACAAGAATCCTCTTCAAGTCTTGATTCTATTAATATTAACTGAAATTCAGCTATACAGGATTAGGTGAAGGTTAATTATGATAGTGATGCTAGGTTTAATCCTTTCATTTCTAGTTGTGGTGGGCTTGTCTGAAATGCTAATAGAACTTAATTAGGAGTTTGGGAAGTTGTAATTCTTTTATTGCTGAATTTTAGAATGCTCTGAAAACTCTCAATTTAGTTTAAAACATGGACTATAAAATGGTTATCTTGGAATCAGATTCCAAGGCTTTAGTGGAAGCTCTTCTTAGTGATAATGTTTCCAATCTGAAGTTTTACTCATTATTTGACTGGTGTCAAAGAATGTTTTCTTAGGAATGACAGGTCAAAGTCATGCATACTTAAAGGGAAGGAAATTAGTGCATTGATTGGCTTGTTTCATTTAGTCTGTCTTAAGATTTGGATTTGACTATTTTCAATACTCCTCCTATTGGCATCAAATTTTTATTGTTGGTTGATGTAATTGGAGTTTCCACCCCTAATGTAATTCGTTTATAGTTTGTTTCTTTTTTTTAGGTTTTTTACCTCTTGTAATTACTAAAAAAAAATTAAAGAAAATTAAATATCACAAGGTTGAAAATGGATGTTTACTTTAAATATTGTTTGGTCTTTCTTTTAAAATAGAATACTACTTGGAGTTTCTATAAGTGCGGTTTTAAGCAAAAAAAAATGGTATTTCTTCCCTAATCTTAAAAAAAATGTAAAATAATTTTTTATTATATGGAATATTTTTTTTAAAGATGTAACAAGTAATTTATAAGAAATTTCAAGAGGGGTAACAAGTAATTCATTCATGTGATATTTAAATCTTTTCAATTTTGTTTCTCATTAAAAATGTCACATCACCCCACTATTATCAATTTGATTGGCACATCAATGAAGGCATAAAATTGGACAAAATTGAATAAATGAGGAATAAAATTGGAAAAAAATTGAATAAGTGAAAGATGAAATTGAGAAAAAAATTTCACATGGATAAAACTAAGAAAAATTGAATATCATAGAAACAAAAAGGGGTGTTTACTCTTAATGTTAGAATAAAAAATTCAACATATATGGGGCCACACATGTGAACATTAAAATGTATGACCATTATTTAATAAGCCTAAATAAAGTGGTCTAATTTAGGAATGAAGGTTAAGGCTTAAGGGGTAATTTTGTCATGGAATTAATG
>JANHAO010024732.1:0-11535 GCA_026873985.1 Saraca asoca
CAGCTTCTTCTTGATCCAAGTGTGCTTCATTCTTTAGCTTTTTACCTTCCTTTTTAAGCCTCTTTTGCTAACCTGAAAGACAAATACAGACTACAACAGTACCAAGCATAAACTAACAAAACTAAGACAAAAATAAGGCAAAAACCACAAATTAACAAGCAATTAAGAGGTGATAATTAACATATTTATAGGCGCTTTTCTCACTTATCAAATGTAGCTCAAACAATTGCAAAAAAAATTTTCTTTTGTTGGATAGTACTTGTTCTTCTTTTTGTGTAAATTTTCTTTTGCTTCTTTTGATCACAAAGATTAGAAAATTTTTTTTGCACAAAATTGAGGTAAAAATCTAGCAAAAACTAAAGCTAAAATGGAAGCGGGATGGTGCCGAACAAATCAAAATTTTTAGTTGCAATTCATCAAGCAATTAGGCAACAATTGATTAAGAAATGTAGCACAAAAATGTACAAGAAACTTTAGGGGAACCTAACAAGGAAAGTGAAGGAAAATAGAAGCAAAAACAAGAGAAAAATGTAGAGATATCATTTGAATTGGAAGAGTTGAAACTCTAATACCAAACTCATGTGATCTCACGCCTATGGACCTTTCTCCAATTCAACAAAATTCAGCACCCAAAATTGAAATAAAAATAAGGATATTCATGCCATGCTCTAGAAAGGTAAGAGGAGAGTGATAAGTGATAAAATTGATACCACAAAGAGGAAACTCTTCGATAAGTCTTCAAGTTCTAGTAAGAATCCTAGGAGAGCACTTGGTCAAAGGAGAACACTTTTATTTCATAAGTTTGTCAAATCTAAATGGTGAGGGAAACAAGCCTTCCCTAAATAGCTCTTACTTTCTTAAAATGGGATGGATTAATTTCCTAAACAAGTCCACTAAAAATACCAAATAAAATAATCATAAAACATAAGCCTAAGCTGTTACAAAGAATCCAAACACAAACCCAACTCTATGTAGAGTAAAAATGTTGGTTTCATTTTAGCCTCTATGTTGACCTTCAAAACTATTTAGTTTCACTAAGTTTAAGGCTTAGCATCATTAGGCCTTAGGGACCTCTGGGCTTTAGTTTGATCTTATTTGACCCATTGAAGCTTCAATTATGATCCAAATATTGTGCAAAGGTCAATCTAGACAGAAATACTAGGGTAACTTGATGGTAAATTTTGAGACATTATATGGCAAAACTAGGCTCTAGCCTTAGTATGAAAGCTGTAGAGCTTTCTCTTTCATATAAAGATCGGCCTAATCTGACATCTAGAGCTTAAGTTATAGCCTGAAACCAGAAATAGTGTCAAAAATCTAACATTAAGCAATTAATTCAATTAAGCTCCAAATTATGACCAAATTATAAAATAAAGCCAATTCACTAATTTAAACTTGATTAACATCCCAAGAGGTAGAGTATGAGAGAAAATAAATGTAGAAATATTTTTTGCTCATCAATCTCTTAAGTGGTCCCTTGAATTTCCATTAGGTCTAGTTTGGGCTGTCAGTGAGTCAAGTCAGCTCATGAGCAATTCACAACTCGATTTGAATTTTGACTTAATAAGTTAAGCTCATGAGCCAAGCCTGAGCTATAAGGAACTCAGTTTGTTTATATCATGAGTTGGTTCAATATATAGACATATAAATAAATATGTATAAACATATATTATAATATATAATATTAAATAAAATATTTAACAAAATTTTATTATAAAATATAATATACTTTTATTACAAATATATTACCTAATTTCTTATAACTATAATTATGGTCGTAATATAAGTTTATATTTTGAGACAAATTATCATCTATGTTATATTAAGTATTCTTATAATATGAGTAATAGTATTATAATACTATCTTTTGTCACTTATTTTTTTTAATTTATTCTATACTAATAAGTTGCTAAACATATTTGCTTTCATAAGTTTTTTTAAGCTACTGAATTGTGAATAAAATATTTCAATGTTATAATAGATTTGAGCTTAATGAGTTGAGTTGAGTTGCTTTTTTATTCAAGCCGAGCTTGAATTGAATAAATTGACTTGAATCAAACTTGACTGAATCATGAGCTAAAGAAATTTAAAGTGAGTCAAGATTGAGTTAATATTAGCTCAACCTAACTCAACTCATTGCAAGTCCTAGGTCCATTGCAATCAGTACCTTAGGAGGGCGTCCTAACATAAAAGCCCTCAATGAAGTAAGTTACAATGCTCAGTGAAGTTGTGATGGTTTGGATTTCCCATGTCAAATGATATATTCATTGATGAAAATTTATTTTAGGTGTTAATTCTTCATGCGATACTCAAAAGGTTATTTTGTTAGGTTACAAAATAGAAGGATAACCAAAGGATTAGATGCACAATTTATGAAATTTAAATAGACTATTTACACTTTTACATAGTTTAAGAGTTATGTACACATTGAAACTCTTCTATTAGAGCAAGTTGGCCTAGAGGGTGGTGTTCGATGGAGAAGTGATTTGCACAAAGAACAACTTTAGTCATACACGATAGAAGTGGTTTGCAAAGAACACTCTAACACCCAAGTTACTTCTAGAAGTAGAGCTTCGATATCAGTAATGAAGATGATCTATAAAGGAGGTACTTGGGTGCTTAGATTAGAGTTGATCAAACTAATTGGTATGTTATGGATAAATGGGGAGCATCCATGTGTTTAAGGTGCATCAATTGCTGATGAACACAATTTATACATATTTTATATCCTTTTATACTTAATCTTTTTGTCATGTTTATGTACTTGATTGGATGCTTGAAAATGATTTTGTGGTTTGCTCAGTTTTTGTGCTTAATTGCATTTATTCGATAAATCTACCTTGTTTCAGACTATTTTAGGTTTTTGGGCATATCTTGAGTTCTAGATTTTGGTTTTGGGTGATTCTTATGTCTTTGAAAATCTAAGAGAAAGATATAAAAAGGTTATGAAAAGCCCAAAGCCCAATTCATCCATTTTAAAGGTCAATAAAGCCTAGGAGCTAAAACAGAGTGCTGTCCAATAACCTAAAATTAGTATTGGTAATTCATTCATAAGTGGAGCTCTATCCATAATTTTGGTACAAACCCAAGCCCATAGGATATCTAAGATCTATCCCAACAATTTCATAAAGGGCTTGAGGTCAAACTACATTGTTTTGAATTAATCATGGCTGTATACTTAATTGTTAAATTTTGTTACAGCTTGGATTGCTCTGGAAAGCTGTCTTAGTTTTTAGTACATAACTTGAGGTAGGAATTGATTTTATTTTTCATGGAAGGTGAAGGCCATTGGACTCTTAAGAGACGAGGCTACATTTCATATGAAAGGACCCATCTACCGACTCTAATCAGTAGCCCAATCAAGTGGCAGTGCAGTAAGCCCATAAATACTATGTTGAGTCATAATTGTAATAAATTTCAGATTCATTTTTGTATTGTCTCTAGTTTAGAGAAAGAGAGGAGCTCTGCTAAGGCAAGACTCAAGCCCTAATTGGGTTTCTTCTTTCTTTTTATTTTTTCCTTTTTATATTTATATTAATGTGTAACTAAACTTTCATCTCAATCTAAGATAAATTATGCACCAATTTTTTTGTTGATTGTGAGACTTGTTTTTATTGTCAATTTATTCCTAATTTGATTCTCTATTTTAATGCTTATAATTACTATAGGGCCCATTAATTAATTAGTCATTATGATCTACTACTAGTTGAATTTTTATTGGCAATTTGTTGTTGTTTGGTTGGAGTACCGATAGGGTGTTGATTTGTGACTGCTGTAAATCAATTTTCCTAACGAATTGGGGGGGTAATTAGTTGAGTTGTTGCAGGGGTAATTTAATTAATGAGACTTGATATTTTTATATCTTAATGCTATTAGTAAATTAGTTGAGGTGTTGGGCTTAAATTAATTTAGCAATAAAGGTCAATTAGGTACTAGGCTTGATTGGCAAATTTAGGAAGAAATTAACAAAAATTAATTAGGTGTTAAGCTTAATTAGTTTCTTAGCTAAGCGATCAAAAAGGAAATGAAACAATAGTGTCAAGGATCAATCATAGAACAGGTTGTAACAATCTCTTTGAATGAGTTTTTTTTATTTAATCTTTCCTTCCATTTTTATTTTTGTTTGTTTTGCACTTAAACTATTTGATTAAATACCTATTCTAATTAGATATCCAAACCCCTGTATTTTACACTATAAACACATATAAATCAATAACCAATCTCTGTGGATTCGACTTAGTCCCACCCTAATTACTAACTAAGGTAGTTCAGGATTATTTTTACCAGTTTCGATAATTGTCAATGGCATGAGTGAGATTCTCGCCTAACAATTACTGATGCAATCATGTCATTTCTGTCTCTGAATATACCAGTTAGCTTGGAAGCTATTTGAGAAGTTACCTCATCCTTATAACAGTCAAATATACAACCTAGGTCGATTGACCTAGAACTCTTGATTGTTCGGCCGTGGCTCCAAATCCTGTGTTTTACCTCCTTGACTCGGACTACTCGTGATATTTCGGGCTATTTGTTCGATTTTGGATCATTCAGTCCACTTGTTAGTACGATCTAGCAATCACAATTTGGGCAATTTCAGTTTAGACCATGTCACGCATCATAAAGTTAGAGAGATTTCAATATAATTTTAACCTTAAATTTAATTGTATTTACTAAAACTTAATAGAAGTGTGTGTGTGTGTGTATATATATATATATATATATATATATATATTACCCCCAAAAACAAATGTCTGGGGGAGCCACATTGATTAAAATGGGATAATTGATCCCACCAAATTGAAACAAAACATATATATTTTTTTTTCTTATCATAAATGTGTTCGACACCAGCATTTAGATTTCTTTAATGACATAATAAAATCTGTTATTGTCTTTAGTTTTTTCACTTCAGTGCCTTTGATCAGACTTTAGTTTTTTCACTTTCGGTGCCTTGAATTAGAATTCAAATTGTTGCATATTTGTTAAGTGTTTTGCCACATCACTATATCAAAAAGAAAATAAGTCAATAATGAATGAATCAATAGTTGTAATATTTTGCATGAATTTAACATAAAAGCACAAAAAATTAGAAATCTGAAGTAGGCAAGAAAGTTAATTTCTTAGTGATATAATCATCAAAGATTGTCACAACATGAAAACTTGTCGAAGACACTTATAATATAATGAGCTCTTCATATTTATATTGAATGAAAACATTTTTGGTTAAAATTAAGGAGTAAAATTTAATACACTGTCAGCATAAATAATGTTTATACCATTACTTATTCACGTGTTATTATATCATTAAAAAATTATTAAAACTTTCTTACCGTTGATAAAAATTCTTAATGATTATTAATTTTTTAATGACATATTTTCTTAAAAAAATTTACATTAATAATGGATTAAATTTAAACTCAAAAAATAATTATATATAAATTGATCTTGCTATGGCACTAACTTGAATTATTCCATCTGAATAAATAGAAATACATAAATAAAATTATTATAAGGATATAAAAACAAAAAAGTGATTATATGAAAAATTAAATTCTCTTAATACATAATTAAAAAATCATAAAACTTGAAATCATTTATCTAAGCTGTATAAATGGCATAGAATAATGTAAATAAATGTTATATTATTCTAATAAAAAATTCAGCAATGCTTCATTCATTTTCTTTTACACTCATCCACTCTCTCTAACAAGTAAATGGAATCTAAAATTCTGGATCCTACCTCCATGAAAAAGACTGTGCGCACTCACAGCTAAAGTTGATTTAAGAGTAACATTTTTTGAAAAATTATACTTACAACCAGCTTCGCTTGCAAATTTTTCACTAGTAAGAAGTATAAAGTAATTGGCTTTGTTGTCATTGTCAGTACAATAATCAGAAAAGTAACACTAAGAAGAACATAACTGCCTTTAACAGCTTCTAAATAATCGAACGAAGAGGCCATGGATTGTTATTAATGGACAATTAAAAATCTGCTAGAACAGTGTGCAAATCAAAATATATTTTTTTTTGGCTGATAAAAAAGAGGGAGCCGGGGCGACTAACATTTTGCTACCCTTCCTAAGCATTATCACAAGAAAACTCTCTTACTGCAGAATGTTCAACTTACCTACAGCTACTGTCCAAAGGATGCGCCTGTCACCAGAGTCTCACCAAAACACTACATAAATCAAAATGTTGCATTAGAAGGATGAGAGCCCTGCAAATTTTCTGAACTTTTCGTATGAAACCCAAAACACAAATTGCCAAGGACCAAGCCTAGCCCATGTGGGGAAGAATCCTTTCCACAATGCTCTTATCCCTTCAACTTTAACTGACTTTCCCTTCCTTGCTAGCTGTCTGATTCATCATTCTAGTTTTCACTACATCAGCTGGACAACTTAGAGCAGTCGCCGAGAGACCAGACATGACAGAAGCTAATGTGTGGGCATATACGTTATCATCAGCTATCTTATTTTTTATTACAAACCGTTTGGCATGATCATAACAGGCCAATTCTCCCATGTTCACTAAGAAGGCCCTCTGTATGTTAGGAAAAATACCCTTCCAAAGTCCTTGGAATCCTTCGGCTTGAACAATCTTTACCAAAGCATCGAAAGGCCCTGAATACCGAGGTAGACGACCTTGGCTCACCAAGTGGCCATCTGCTTGCATCCTCACCTTCATAAGATCGGCTGGGCTTGCTACCACCTGTACTACAAAAGTAAATGATACTTCACATTTTTTGCCAAGAAAAATATTACAAAATGCAAGAGCAGTGAATAATAATCTCATGATTAAAGTCACTAAACCAATGATTTTTCCAACAATTTTTTTCCACACAACTATATTCAGCATTAAATTTATCATGGTAAACTTGACTTCAACAAAGTTCTGACAAAAACTAGTTTCTCTTACCTACAGGAACAGTTTTCTTTTCAAATGTCTCCTTTGTTTTTGCCTCTTTCCTTTTATCAGAAGGGGAAGGGATTAGTGGGAAAAAAAGAGTTGCATCCACTCATGAAAGCATCATTTAAGTAAATAGATACTCTTATCAAAGCAAAAGTGATATCCTACTGTTTCTAATATCACAAGGCAGGGGGAGAGAAATTTTCTTTTGATAGAAAAAGAAAATTATATAAATAGAGAAGAGATTACATAACATGAGGATAAGGAATCCTAAAAGGAAAAAAAAGAAAACAAAATTAAGACAACACTGCTGCCCAATTCATATGTAAATTGGCAGACTCAAACCTCCAAAGTATCCATTAGCTTTTAACCAAAGAGGCCACAAATCCTATCCCACAAAAGGATATTAGAGAGATTGAAAGATTATCATTTAAGAGAATGAATTTCTTCCCTTGCCCATATTCAAATTAGCGAGACACTAAGCCTGCCAATGATGAAAGCCTGCCAATCATGACTTGCTTGGGCCAAGATAGGACTCCGATATTGAATAAATCCTAGCCTAGGTGTGTCCTCTAAAGCATGCTGTTAAGAACTATGACAAACACTGACCAAAGCAATAGAACCATGCTGTATAACTCAGTATTTGGAATACCAAATAAATCAATCATGACTCAGATCCAATGTTCAAAGACCACAAATTCTTCATAGTATGTAACCTCTGCCAGATTGAGTTCATACAACAACAAACAACAATGAAACCTTATTCCATTAAGCAGGGTCAGCGGCTACATGGATTAAATGATACCATTGTGCTCTATCAAATACCGGCGGATGAAGTACATAAAGGAAAATAAATTGGTTTTCAGACAGTTGACTGCCTTAGAAATAAAATACACAGCAGTTTTTTTTATGTTTTTTTTTTTTTTTTTAATTTTGAGGCACTCCTGAACTGTTATGCACTTATCATCAGTTTAGAAGGAAAAAGTACATAAATTTTGAATTACAAATGTCCACTATGAGATTGGGCAAAATGGACTAGGATTCTATTAGAGTGTATGCCCAGGCTAAGAGGCTCATACCTGAGCTATAATACCAGAGAATCCACCAACAAATGCCTTGCTAGAAAGAGACAGCGGCTCATCACCAGCAGACACCATTGTCCTCAGGTGCTCATAGCCAACAATTCGAATAGGTGTATAGAACAGATGTCTAATAATTGCAGGAGACAATCCCTTGTAAAGGCCAAGAGGACCTTGTTCACGAACAATTTGCAATGCTACTTGAAAGGCATTGGTGGGTGGACTTGAGGAAAATAACTCACCATGGAGTTGGAGCCTGGTCTTGCTCAGGTCTATGGGGAAAGTTGTGCTCTCAGCCATTACTGCTGACAGTGATATCAGTAAGATTTTTGTGTGAGTACTATTGAGTTCATCTTGTTGGTAGCCTGATTTCATGGGGACAAAGATTCTTTCTTCTGGTAAAGTCTTCTATTACCAATGGCTCAGCACAAAGAAAAACTTAAGAGGCTGCTCTGACATCATTCAGGATCCTGGGAACTGGCAACAATGATGCATTAAACTGTGGCTTTGCACTTCGAGAATTCCTGCACATCAAGAGTTGTCATATCAACCACAGGCGCTGTATCTTATATATGCATGCTATTGTTTCCAATCGCTGTCATACCCCACACCAAAAATTAAGAACTATAAGGCATGGTTGTCAAAATCCTAAAATTTGATCTCAGTTGAGCACCTAGTGATTCACATTGCTTTGGATTGCAGCACTTGGTGCAATTCAGCCGATTTTGTCAATTGGGCTTTCAATCAGGTTGCAACAAGATCCAGGTTGGATCCTGCACAACCTGACTCCATAGACCTTGTTCTTTTTCATTTTTTTGTATTTTTTAAAACACATAAGGGATGGGCAGATTTCTCTTCTCTGAATAGTGAATACCATACCCACCTTTTTCTTGTAGAATGAATCACACCTTTACACTCTCTTGAACCTCCACCACCTACTCTTTTAAAGGCATCAAGCATAAAAGGCTTGTTTCTCTCGATATTGCTAACAGTTTTTGGGGATAGCATGCTATATACTCTATATTAGTTCTTTTCCTAACATAATCAACTACTTAAAAGTTAAAAACTAGAAAGTGTAAATCTACCTCCAATTACAACACTTAGGCCTTTATACAGCTGGTTATTGCAGCAGAGGAGCCTCCATAATCTACACTTTCTTTAATATGTTTTGAAACAGATTTCAACTCCTTAAAAGTCAGATTTAGAATATTTTAAATGTAGAATGTGAATTTTAAGCCAGGATTAGGAATCTTATACGAAAAAATGGCTTTATGATTCATGATTTGACCATCATTCTACAAAAGCTATACTTGATACAGGTACAACACTAACAAAAATAGGTAAAGGGTGAGGCAAAGATAAGGAAAAGAGCCACCAATAAATTATTTTCACTGTTATTACAAACGTTTAATGATCCAAGTAGATGTACCCATCTAATGGGATAGGGGTTGGTTGTCTGTATTACAATTTCAGAATTGTTTGTCGCCTCTGATAGTATATTTCTCACCTGCTTCCACATTATGTACTAAGACGATGCTCCTAGGTGTCACAGATTGTGTATCCTAATCCCCTTGGGTTAGAAGGCCCACCAAAAGTTTTTCTTTTTCTCAAGAAAGGAAAGAACCTCCACTCTGACTTATTTTCAAACATTATAGCTGAATGGAACCAGTAAAAGATAGGATATATATCAAGTACTAAATTTATATCACAATCACAAAGGTCTTCTACTCAAAGTTGGGGGATATAACTGCTGCTTATCTGTGCTTTTATTAGCATAGAAAACTGAATAGGTGCGTTATAAAAGGAGAAAGCCCCTGGTGTACGAGATCAGTATTTAGAGGAGTGATGGAGCCAAATTTTGAACATAAAACTTCCCAAAATGAAAAATGTAAACCCACCATAAAATCAGAAAGTATATAAAATGAAAAACGTAATGCCACCATAAAAACAACTCACCCTTATCAACAAGATAAAAACCAGAAGAATAATGTTCCTCTCACATTCAACTCCCACACCACCCTATGTCCCAACTGTTTCTACCCTCTTCACACCTTCATCAAACATCTATGCTGCACTCATCAACACATGCCAAGAACAAACCCGCTTCAATTACAAGAAAACAGTTCCATCGCAAAACCACAGAACAAATTTGGCAAAAGATAGGTTTTCAATGAGGTTATCAATAAAAATTTAAGCTCTTTACCTCAGCTCTGTTAGTTGTTGCGGCCTGATTCGCAACGGTTCCCTTGCTGTTTCTCAGTGTCGATGGAGGCTTTATCTCATCTTTGTCCATCTGTCCTGGACTTTTGGAATAAAATAAGTAAATCCGCATAAAAAAAAATGTCAATAAAAATGATAAGACCTCGTCGATTTTTTTTTTTATGTCAATTTTGGGCAACATTTAACAAATCCGCTTCAATAGGGAACGTGAATGAATAGTGGCAGCTGGAGGGAGTTGGATGGGTGGGGACTTGGATAATGAGAAATTCTTCCATGTTCCGCCCATAATAAATGTATTTACTCTCTCCCATAAACAAATATTAATAGTTAATTTTAATAATTTTTATGTCTTGAATATTAAAAAATTAAATTTTTAATATATTTGAGTCTCAAAAAATTAATAAATAAATAATAAAATTTGTAATTAATTTTTATTTATTGGGTGAAAGTAAAATTTATTACAAGTAAAGCATATAAGAAATTATCTTTTAATAATTTATATATATGAGTGGAATATTATTTGATAAATATAAAAATAAAAATCCTACATGGCACTTTAAAAAGAGCTTAAAAAATTTAGACGCTCATTTTGTATGACCAATGGCGGCTGGAGGCAGCTATTCTCATCATTGTTGGTAGCTAACTATCAAAGGTGGATGCCATGAAGATCTCTTCAAAATTTAAATTAGTGTATATAATAACAGTGAAAGTAAAGTGTTAAAAATTTGATTACGAGGATCATACTTATTTATTGAGTTTGGTGGTGACAATACTGTCGTTTCGCTTTTGGTAATTAGCTGCCAGCGTGTGATTAGTATAACTGCCTCCGGTTGGCCGTAGTCATGGTCATGGAGAGTGAAAGTATAAATTTCTTAAGCGCTTCTTGAAGTGCCACATAGGCCTTTTAATTTTATATTTATCATTATTCATTTGATAAAGCAAGTTTGAAGACCTTTCGGAATTTGAATTTCATTTCTTATATATTTTTAACAATAATTCTTAATTCATATTTGTTGCATGTGTTTTTGGACTGGCAAAAGGCCCAGCTGGAGAAAGCCCGGCCCACTGAAAGAAGCCTTCCTCAGTCAAGGCTAGTTGGATGCGCATATCGAGGAAGAGATTGATTGACAGGAAGCCTGCAAGGGCCGAATGGTAGACTTAGCCTTTTGTGTATAGGCTCTGTATAATAAAAGAGTGAGAACCCATTTGTAAAAGGGGGGATTCATCTGTAAACTGGGAGAGAAGAGTGAGCTCAGAGTGAAGGGAGCCATGGAGCTCATTAGAGAAAACTCCCAGTAAAACTATGTATACTGCAAGCATTTTCCTAGCA
>JANHAO010024733.1:0-11539 GCA_026873985.1 Saraca asoca
TGCCTATAGTCTATACACAACCTAAGGCTTCCATCTTTCTTTTTCACAAATAGCACAGGTGCACCCCATGGAGACACACTGGGTCGAATGAACCCCTTTTCTAGGAGTTCCTCTAATTGCTTCTTAAGCTCCGCTAACTCAACTGGAGCCATTCTATAAGGAGCCTTAGAAATAGAACTTGTACTAGGCACTAGGTCTATGGAAAATTCTATTTCTCTCTCTGGGGGAAGACCACTGATTTCTTTGGGGAACACATCCAGAAATTCCCTGACTATCTAAATATTTTCTATTCCCTCATCTACCTCAGCCTACACTGAAAAGAATACTAAAAACCCTGGCAACCCTTCCTAAGGTATTTCTCAGCCTGAGTAAAGGACAAACACATTGGCTCAGTACCAGATTCATTTCCTGGCATACATAAAGGCACTGATATACACTTCTTAAAGCAATCAATAATGGCATTATTGGCATACAACCAGTCCATACCAATAATTACATCTATACCATGCAATGGAATGCAAACCAAATCCAAAGTAGTAAAATGATCATCAAATTTCACAGCATAATTTACACATACATCAGAAGAAAGCACCTCGAGCCCCCGTAGGCGTAGAAACAGCTAAATCAAATGGGAGGGTACTTATTTCTAAACTAAGACACCTAACATAGTCATATGCAATAAATGAATGCGAAGCACCTGAGTCAAACAATGCATTTACAAAATAATTATGGATCATTAGCGTACCTTTAATTCAGTTAGGAGACTGGCTGGCCTCCAACTAAGAAAGTGCAAATACTTTGCCCTGGGTCTGTGGTCTAGACTCAGGGACTATCTCTTGCTGTACTCGGCACCCCCGGGCAATGTGGCATGGCTTTCCACATTTAAAGCATACATTTTGACCCCACATACATGGTTTATTGCCATGATTCCTACCACAATAATCACATACTATCTGGCTAGATTCCTGCCCTTTTTGGGCCTATAATTTCTGACCCTGAGGTTTTTCACTCTTAAATCTTTTGTTCCAGGGCTTTCCCCCTCCTTTAGGGGTCTCTCTCTCTCTCTCTCTCTCTCTCTCTCTCTCTCTCTCTCTCCCTATTGCTTTAAAGCCAGCCACCTTAGCCTCCTTAATATTTCATTCTGCTATTTTGCAGGTGTTTACTAACATGTCAAAACTTTTTTTTCTCATCGTTGATACCCTATCTTTCATCTCAGATCTAAGACCTCTCTCATATTTAGTGGCTCTCCAGGGTTCATCATCGTTCTATTGCAGAGAAGATGAGAATTTTGACAATTCCACAAATTTAGCTACATACTCATCCACTGACATATTTCCCTGAGTCAACTGGAGGAATTCTGCTTCTCTATCTTCCCTAATAGTCTTTAGGAAGTATTTTCCATAGAATGCTTTTTAAAATGCCTCCCAGGTTATAGGAACATGTTTAGCCCTCAATATTCTTTCTGTTCCTTTCCACCAAAGCTCGGCTTCACCCTCTAACACAAATTTTGCTAAGGCTACTTTCTGTTCTGAGGTATACTGTACCACTTTAAATATTTTCTCTATCTGTCTTACCCATCCATTAGTTGCAGCAGGGTCATACACTCCTTTAAATCGTGGGAGGTCTGACTTTTTAAACCCAGCCATAGCCATAGTGAGGGCTCTATCTCTCAGTTCCTTAGTTCTCTCTACCCTTGTGGTATTTACTGTCTCCTCTACTCTAGCCTCCCCATACCTTGTCTGAAGCCTAGCTAATATTGTTTCTTGCAGCTGGTCTAATCTTCGTGAAGTAGCTATTTGGGCTTCAGCCTATTCCTGTAACTTTTTAGTAAGCTCCTGTAATATCTGGACTTGAGTTTTCTTTCAATAAGCCATCTCTGTACCTGTTTAACACCTATATCTTTATACAGGCACAATGTCCCTTACAAATTTCTTACGGAATCCAAAATCATAATTTATCATCCATAATCAATCACAACTGAGCAGGAACGATCAAACATATAACCTAATACTCAAAAGTGTCCCTAAATCTTGCTCTGATACCAACAATGTAAGATCTCTAAAAATTTTATATTTATCTAATTCATTTACTAGGAAAAAGGACAAAACATAAGAAAATACTTGTTCTTGATTTTGGATTACTACAAATTTCAATTCAAATCTAGTTCAAATTTTTCCACTAAAATTCTCAAGGTTAGCATTCTAGTCCCTAAACCACTTTACCTTGTACCATAAACTTGCCAAGATGGAAAATTAGCTAATGATGCCCAAAAATTCTTAAAATCTCCAAAATAATACTTCTATATCTCTTCTTTTCATGAGAAAAATCCCAGCCCATAACTTTTTGATATTGCCTCTAAACCATAGCCATTTCTGGAACTGTACAATTTACACCCTTCCAGAAATCACTGATTTCTATTACTGTGTTTAGCTGGGAAAATTATTTCTAAGTTTCCTCAAATTTGTCCTAGGATACTCTCAATATGTCAAGGACATGCCACAAAAATCTTGGACTAAAACTCACACGTTTAGTCCCTCATCATTTCTCATTCTCTTGACTGCCCTGCTCTGGTCTCATTCTGGATACCTATTCTGTTTTGCATTTCTTTGAGACATCAAACCATCCCAAAATTCCTAAAATTTATCATAGCCATGGTTCCACATGTGAGAAACTTACAATAAAATGTTTAGCTCAAATCTCAACCAGTTACTCCCTCAAATCTGAAGGTTCTCTTTAAAACTCAAATCTATCTATTTGGGAACAACAACTCTGGTTGGGTTTACTTGACCCACGAGCTCATCACTAAAAATTCCCAAATTTTCTATAATTGAGGGGCAACATGTTGAAAACTTTCATGCCAAATTTCAAGCCATTCTAAATTCATTTACTTATTTTTTCTTCTCACTAAGTAAAACAGTGCCAAAATAGGGAAATTGAGAAAGCACATATAACAGCTACTACTCAGAACTTCAAAAATCAAAACTTACTGAATATATACATTATTATACACAACATATCATCTTCATTTACATACTATTCCAGAATTACACATATCATATCATTCTCATTTTCATACTGTCCAGAACTGAGTTTCCCACTCAAACATATACATGTTGATACAAAACATACTAAACAGCTTTATTACTCCTTCTTTGCTTCTTGGAAACTTGCTGGAATATCTGGAATTGGTTTTAATGAAAATGCAAGGTGAGATAACATTATCTCAATAGCTAGTAATTTTAAAAAAAAAACAGCAACCAATCCAATCCTTAAAACATGCCAAACATAAAATTCATTGAATATAAAAGGGAAAATATCATGCCACATGCAGGGGTCATCTCCTAAGGACCATAATCTAATTTTCTAAAGCCATTTGTTGTCCCATACCAGTAAACGGTCCAATCCTCTGTTATCTTTTATAGACCGATCATTCTACACAGAGAAAGGAGGTACTTTAACTCTTCCTCCATTACATGGCGTATCAAATTATTATAGGCATATCAATTTACCAGCATACATTCAATGGCAAACTTATGCAAACAATTATGAGATAGCAGCAAATTTAACGAAAAACAAGCCGTCTGAAGCAAGTTTTAAAGAAAAAATAACTACTTGAAGCAAGTTTTAAGGAAAGACTAGCTACCTGAACTACAAATATGGCCGGTGCCCTTTTTAATTGTGTATTGTCCTCTTCTTGACTTCTTGATGAAATTTTAAGCAAAACTTATTTCTCTTTTCCTCACTCTTTCCTCCAAAGCTTCCGGATTCCCCTTAAATGTTAACACCAACTTCAATCTTTGAAGAAAAGAAAACCATCAAAAGATTGCTCTTAACTTTATCTACAACTTTCTCTTCTACATCAAAAGCTAAAAGTGTGTGGAATTACCTTAAAATTGGCCGACTTTCTTTCTCTCTCCTCATGTTCGATTTTCCTCCATGAAAGCCGAACTTCAACTCTCTTTTCTGCTAGTTTTCGGACAGCCTAAGGCAGAATAAAGATGAGGCATTAAATTATAATTAATGAGGGAACAAATGACTACATATAATTGGCCCATGTGTCTTATGTGTTTCCTTCTTCTTCTTTCCAATTTTTGCCCTTAGCTTTTCTAGGAATTCCCTCTATGTCCCCAAATCTTGCTGCCAACTATCCCTTCTTGGCCGTGACCACACTTAAAGAAAAATGAAAGTGTGAGTGAAATTACTAAAATACCCCATATTCACTCATTTCTTTCAATTAGGTCCTTAGACACTAAATGAGTATTTTTCCTTAATTCTCTAGGGGTTATGTATCCTAATTATCCCCATTAGATATCACACATGCCAACTAACTTAAGGTGTCACATTTATCTTAAATAATTCATCTTACATTCATCTAATTAATCCTCCAAGTAACTAGACTTTCTACACTTAAGAAAATCCTCCATAAAGAAATTACTAAATTCTCCAATTTAGTTCTTTTTATACTAATTAAGATTTCATCTAATCATTTAGGGGTTACAAGTCCTAATTATCTTTATTAGACAACTTACATTTAAATAACTAGGATGTTACAACATGCCCTTTCAACATCCTATAAATACAATCCAAAAGGTCTCATATATTTACCGAACACAATAAAAACTAACTTTACACATGCATATGTAGACATTGCAATTGCCAATTGAATATCTCAGTTCTATGTTTTCAGTTCTCCTCTTGCGATCTCCACAATACCTGGTATTGAAACTAAAACATTTTTTCCCCAAAAAAAAAATAAAATGTTATGAGTTCCAATGAAATCCAATAAGTTAACCACTTACTTATATACCATCTATAATTAATGAATCAATTATACCAATTCCACATTTAACATTGTACAATTTTAATAATATGCAGTAGTACAAATTTAATTAACCTAAACCACCAATGAACTTATATTGATATATTGTCATAAGTTCATTCACTAACATGAAAACTTCACTCATGATCAATTACCAGTTTAGATAACCACTCTAATTAGTCATTCAATATAACCCAACAATGAATTATCATTGTAGGCATGTTCCAGTCAACAACAACTAGATCTCTCTAATTAGTCATTCAATATAACCCAACAATGAATTATCATTGTAGGCAAGTTCCAGTCAACAACAACTAGATCTCTCAGTACGTACCAAGTATATGGAAGGACTAACACCGTCAAGAGTTTAAATCACTCACTAAGGACGATTGGTGCTCATTCTTCTTCAAAAAAAACCTTCCAACGATTTATTTCAATTTATACCCATAAGGAATACATAGATATTATGCAAGTAATCATTATAAAACATACAACGGAAATCAACATAAATCCACTGCATTGGGTATGCAAGACTTTATTAGTTTTTTTTTTTTTTTAGTGATTCATTAATTGATCCAAGAGAGGGTCCTTCAAGTAACTTACTAATCTAAAACATTTCTAATGTCATCCCTCTTTATATCTCCTTATCTCTCCACCATATTGATCTTCCTTTATTTTTCTGTCATATTAACAGCCATAGATATGCAATTGCAATATTTGTTTGTAGGTTGCTTGAAGGAACCCATCACGAACCCATAGTTCTCAATGCACAGACATAGTCAGAACAATGATTCCACTCAATTCATAAATTAATTTTAACACACCTAAATCTATATTTCTAAAGTCATTTAAAACAATCATATGCACATACCTTGTTCATGCATACATGTTGAAATGAACACTTCAACTCAATGCACAAATTCAAGATGAACATTTCAACTCAAAATATGAATTCAAAAGAAACGCATATAACATTAAATCAAATACCATCCCTAAAGCCACCAAAAACACGCAGTTTCCATATATGTCCCTTTGACAAAAAAAAAAACACTTACAAGAAAATGGGATACTTACCTACTAAGCTAATACTTAATTATTCTCAAGAGTCCATTTCGTTTAAGGAGGTTCAACATCCATTTATTCCTCTTCTCCACTCATGCATTTCCAAAATTTAATACTAATGCCACTCAACATTTAATTACTTCCCACTCTTAATCAAATCATATGACACTTTATCTTTCCTTCTTCCACCTACCTTTACTAGATCGTCACTGTAGATATAGAAAAATGAGTACTTTCAATATACTTATAGTAACCTCTCTTAAACATATTCAAATACCTACATTCAAGAAGGGGTATCCCAATGGAACCACTTAACTCCACTAACCTTTAAGTTATAAGAAAGCGCAAGGAATGAACTAATTGTTCTTAAATTCGGCTTTGGTTTCATTACCCAATTTTGAATTTCAATATAAAATATACTCCATCCATGCTACTCATTCTTATCACCTTAATCCACTTCTACTAACCTAACTCCAGCAAATTCATTTTGTGAACCTAATTAATACTCATAATATCACTGCTCAAAATTTAGAATCTTCTTATTTTCAAAGTGTCAAAACTACACTTCACTTATCTTTTAAATCAATAACAATCCATAGTTGGCTTAGCTGAAATCTTAATTCACTAGGGTTCACTAACTAAACAATTTCCAACATAATTTGCTAACAAGCTAATCTCAACCTACTTATCTCAAAATAGAACCAACAAAGATTTTATACACAACCCTTGTGATCACTCATTCACTTTAATTAACTTACAACCATAACAAAAATATTACATTGACCTCTAAATTATAATAATATATAGCATAATAGAAAGGAAGCAATTTACTTACTTCACACACTGCCCGTGTAAACCAGTCTCTTCTTTCATCATTACACAGCTCCCAGCGGCAACCTTCCTTCTTGGCTCAGCAGCAAGGGTGGAAAACGGTAGGCAGAAATGGCCGAAGCAGCAGATAGCATACTGGTGCGACCAGAGCAGCAGGCGTGAAGGGCTGGACACTCTGGTGGGATAGCATCCGATGACTCCACCAGCTATGCTGCTCCTCTCCTCTCTTGACCATGGCAGTCCTCGGCAGCAGATTAGCTCGGCCATGGCAGATGAAACTCCATGGTGGCATCGCTGGCATCCTCGAGCCGGATGGTCAAGACAATAGCAAAGCCTGAACAGGGCAGCCCCACCATATACAGCTTCCACGTGCACCGCTGCCAGCCTGCTCCACCACGGACAACCCCCGACGAGAAAGGCTGGTTCAACCGGCCGCAAACTCCGTGGTGGCTGGCGGTGAGGCTTTGACCTTATAGCAACTCCCCACGTGTTGGCTAGCTAAAACAGAGCATCACGCCATAGCAGAGATTCGGTGGCCTGCAACGAAGCTGTGCGTTAGAAAGCACGCCGGAAAGCCCAACGGTAACTGGCAGTCCAAGCAGAGCAACTGACCGACTGCAGTTCCCTCCCGCTGGCTTGTGCCATGCCGGTTAAGGGGAAGGAAAAAAAAAAAAAGCTGGTTTGCCGCTGATGCAGGTTCGTTCAGCCAGCTGAGTAAAAATAAAAACATTTCCCAAAACGACGTAGTTTTGGGGCTATAAAAAGGAGCTAGCCAAACTGTCAGAGAAAAAGAAAGAAAAAAGTAAAATAATTTGATACTTTTACATTTGTGAACTAATAAACTAGAAAGAAATCCATTTTAGCTATTAAACAAAGAAATTGTTACTTTTAAAGCCAATAACACTTTCATAATTAGAAAATAGAATTTAAATGAATTCCTAATTTTTTTTTGCTTTCAAATATTTAATTCTTTTAATAAAAATAAAAATTCTACAATAAGTATACAAAAAAACTGTGAATATTACATTTAATAAAATCGCTGCTCTCTTTATTCAAATCTAAAACTTTAAATTTAATTATAAAATTAATAAGTTCTCAAAATACTTAACTTGTCTAAATAATTAAATAAGATAACAAATTCTTTTCCTATTCTTCTCTATTTGATTATTTATTTATAGCATCTAAAACAGTATGTAACACTTAAAAGAAAATTAAACATTAGCAAGAAAATTAAACATTAGCACTTTATAAAATAGAATCTTTACTACAATGACTCTGTACAGGCTCAGAGCATTATATCAGTTTTTTTAATTCTAAAGGTGCTATGTGATAAAGAGGAATGGAGATAGGTTTAGTGGTACAAGATCAATAATGAACTTGATCTCGTAATCCAAGTAATTCATCAAGAAGTACATTAAGAAATTTGCATATCACCAGAACCTCATTCAGATTTGGAACAGATTGCTCCAAATTTTTCACTATACCTAATAAGCTATAGACCCCTTTTTCAACAATTTCCAAGCTCGCACATTTGAAATCAAATCAGTTATCCCAACTACCCGCTCTCCACGAAAGATTACAGGAGAAGATTTGTTCACATGGAATGTAACCGTGTTATCAAAACAATCCATGCATGCACGATGCTAAGAAAGCTAATTCATACCTAGAATTACATCATAATCCACCATATCTAATGCAACTAGACTTATGGATACTTGCTTACCTCCTATTGTCAAAGTACAATCTCAGAACAAACAGTCAACTAGAAGAGTCTTGGCAACTAGAGTCATTACTATTAATGGTGATGTCATCAATTCACTAGTTTCATTTAGCAAAGCAACAAAGTTCTTTGCAATAAAAGAGTGAGTAGCTTTAGGGTTAAACAATACTTAAGCTCACAAATCATATATTTTCAAAGTACCTAAGACTATGGCATTTGATACTTGAACCTCCTATCAGGTAAGATTGTAGACTCTCGTTATAGCTTCATTTGGGCTCCTTCCTTGATTACCTCTCCCTTCACTCCTACCAGATGTAGTCAGTGTTCTTATTGAAGCTGCTAATTATGTTACTAGTTGACTCTGAGGTTGAGCTTGATAGTTTGCATGATATCCTAACACACTTACATCCATAGGACATTCTCTCGCCCCTTGTCCGAGTTGACCACATCGAAAACACCCAATGAAATCTATTCTACAAGATCCATAATGATTTGTATTACAAATCTTGCATCATGGTGCATTACCATTAAAATTCCCCTTACTCTAGGGTGTATTCCTTCCATGGAACAGAACTGAAGCATTGGAAACCATTTGACTTCCCATATTCCTTCATGCATTTGGATTTTGTGATTGTGACAATACAGTAAAATTTCCTTTCCATAGCCTTCCACTAGTTACAACATTGGTTCCCTCAGATTAAGCTTTCTTTTTATTGCTAAAGGGCATTTCCCTTTCATGACGTTCTTTAGACCTCAATTCACCTAGTAAAGGTTGGTTTATATCTTGCTAGTATGTTGTATTTGGATCAACTTTGACATGGTCAAAATAATAATCACGGAGCCCTTGTACAAACCTCTCCACCTTCATAGTCTCATTAAAAGTCAAGTGAGAAACATATTGTGAAAGTCAAGTAAATTGAGCATCATACTCACTCATTGACAAGTTTTCTTGTCTCAAATTTTCAAACCTTTGGGTGTTCACTTATTGGAAATTGGAAGGAAGAAATCTATTGATAAAGGTTTCTTGCAACATCACCTCAATTAATGTTCAATGTCTAAAGCTCACTTTTCAATCTCTCCTACATACTAGTAGTGTGCCAAGTCATCTAGTTGATACCCTACTAACTCTATTAGCAAGGGTTTAGGGCACTGCAACATCTTACCATATCTTTCAATTTGGTTAAGAAATTGATATGGGTCCACAACAGAATCTATTCTCATATATCAAGGTGGCTTCAGTTTTAAAAACTCATGAACAATTCCTAATCTATTCTCTTTCTCATTCTTAGCAGGAGGAGTTTGATCTCTTTCATTTTGGCTACTCCTATCGGGCTCTCTATTCTGATTTCGATTTTGATTTTATGTTAATGCATGCACCAAGCTATTCATTGCCTACTGAACTAAATTCTTTGCCTATTGAAGGACTTTAGGATTATCCCCAACTTCACAATGTGGGTTATTTCATCCAATGGATGACCCTCCATTACGAGAGTCAAACTTTTACCCTTCCTATCTTCTAGTTCTCACCATAGTCTACATCACAAGATTAATCAAGTTCTCAAGAGTTCAAGGGTTCCAATTTAGCTTTATTGATGTGCGCATACAGTTTATCAAGTTAACAGGAATGGTATCAGTAATTTGTGCTTTCAAGTGCACACGTGCCATTGGTACTATTCCAATTAGCACGTGAAGAAACCACCACCACCATACGACTCTAAACAACATTACATGCAGTCTTATTCTCATAGGTTTAGCCTAAATCCTTGCTTTGATACCAAATATGTCACAACCCAATTTTCCAGTCATGACTGGCGTGAGTATCAATCCTTTATTGATAGTCACCAACCCTTATCCATTTTCCATTACCTATTTCTATTCATACTTGTTTCACTATTACTAGATATGTTTACTCAATTCTAATTTGTTAAATTGAAATATTCAAAACTTATAAAATAAAAGTGGCTTAATTTGGAATATGAACATATTTCATAATATATAACGGCATTGTCCAACGACACATGCCAGGTTAAACATTTGTTCATAAGTTATTTACAAGTTCCCAACTACATCAAAAAAATTTATTCAAAAAAGCCATTCCCATACCAACCTACATCCTCTCAAGGGCAAAGGTAAACAAAAGTTTAATTAACCTATGACCTACCTTGAAACCAAAAGCATAGGTTAATATAACTAAGCCTTGTGGCCATTATCAACAGAGCATTCGAGAGTTCCATAAGAATGATTTTGACCTCATGTAACACTTCACGCCTAACAAAATTTAAAATGATTATGTAATAAATCCTAATCTCATATGCACCAAAAGGACTTGACACGATGGTGGAAAAGGTGTTAGAAGTAATCTGCATTGGATCACTATTCATTTTTACTTTTCTAAGTTAGGCTTATCAACAAGATTTTGAGAATTTGAAAAAATAATCCATAGAAGAGTGAGTCTAGGGCTCATGAGATACATCCATATCTAGCTTATGAATGTCTCAATAATAACAATACACATGAAAATTATAGCCATTCATTTATTTTTATTCCACACCATGTTAATCTAGTCATATCTTATAGCCTCAAGTTATCATCATTATTCATCACTTGTCAATTCACTTTATATCTTATTAGAGTTTCTCAAAATAATAACTCAAATAAGAGGCAGAATAAATAACATCAATCAAAAGCTCATATCAATCAAAATCCTCCTTGTTACTTTATTCCAACCTTATCCTCACACAATCCTAGCCTTATCCCTCCAGATTCTGCATTATCTCTCACACCATATTAGAACAATCAGATGTAGGGTCTAGTTCAATTACTGGTGTAATATTTAAATATCCGCAAGTGCACGGCGTAGTTGTAGCTAGTACCGACAAATACGAGTCGATCCCATAGGGAAGCTATTTCAATTACTAGAATCTTTGCAACTCAACTATCCAAATCAATAGAAAATAAAAGAAATAAATAAAGAGGAATGAAAGAAAGAAAGAAGAACAGAAAAGAGAAGAAGAAATTCATTAAAGAAAGCAAAGAAAGTAAAGTAATAATTAAAGAGAATATCATATGCAAAAAGCCTAGGATTAGGATTCACCATAATTATGATT
>JANHAO010024734.1:0-11539 GCA_026873985.1 Saraca asoca
TTGTAGGGGGTTTCCTGAAGGAAAGGGATTCCTGATGGTGACCTTCTACGCCGGTCACGGACCTCGGGATTGGGTCGTGACATATTGTCACTTATAGCTTAATTCTGCTTATTCTAGATATGGGTTTGTTCAAGACATCTCTTTTTTGTGGCATTAAACGAGAACTCGATTTAACTACCTATTCTTTTTCCAGGTTTTTTTTATATATATGTTTGGGCTGGATTATTCTTCATATGTTGAATTTATGGCTTTGTGAATGAAGAATAAGAACGTTTAGTTATTAAGAAGTTTCATAAACTTTGAACACTTTTATGTCTCATGAAACTAAAGCTTAAGACATGAAAAACGTTGTCCAAGGAACTTGAACTTCCCATAACTCTCACTAGAAAGTATATGAATGACTTTAAATTTAGGTTTCAGGTTACCAAAGTATCTTGGAAACTTTGAAAAGAAAAAGTCATTCACAGTTTATACCCACTTGGGTAAGGCAAAATAAATTAAAATAATTTTTTATTTTAAGCTATTCATAGTTTATACTCATGTGGGTTAAGAGAAGCTTGTAGTTTATCCTCTTGTTGTAAGGAGATTGACCTTTTTGTTTACTTGGGTCTAACTTGGATTTGATATGTTGAATGTAATTTTAACTCTTGCAATCCTAAAGTAACTTACAATTTATCCTTTTGTGATGAGAATGGTGAACTTTTCTTGGACTTAATTTTTTTGGATGCAGCTTTAACTCTTGTAATTTTTGAGTAACTTGCAGTTTATCCTCTTGCATTAAAAAGGATAAACTTTTCTTGGATTTGACTTTTCTGGATGCAACTTTAACTTTTGTAATTTTTGAGTAACTTGTAGTTTATCCTTGTGTGATAAGAATGGTGAATTTTTCTTGGATTTAATTATTCGAATGCGGCTTAAATTCTTGCAATCCTAGAGTGACATACAATTTATCTTCTTGTAATAAGGAGGGTGAATTGTTTTTCTTGGATTTGACTTTTGGATGTAGCTTTAACTCTTACAATCCAAAAATAACAGGCAGTTTATCCTCATCCGATAAGGAGGGTGAATTTTTTTCTTAGATTTAGCTTTGTTGGACGCAGTTTTAACTCATGCAAGCCTAGAGTAATTTCCAATTTACCCTCATGCTATTAGAAGCATGACTTTTTTTTTTCTTGGTTTATCTTCAATTTGATTTTCCAAATGAAAAGAACAAGGTTTCCAACTTGGAATGTTTTAATGCAAACTCTTTTGGTAAAAGTTCTTGATATATGAACTTGAAAATATTACAGCCTTTACTATATTTCCAGCCTCTTTTCATCTAAGGCTTTTAATTCTTCCATCCTTAAGCAAGTATTTTCCTCGCTTGTGTAGCCTTCTTTTATTGGACCCATTAGGGATGGAATTTAATACTCCAATGGAAGGATTGCTTTAATGTTATATACTAATGTGTATGGAGTAGCTTAGATAGGGGGATAGGATGTAATGAGTTCTTTATTTTTTTGAGTTCATTTAGGTTTTTTTTTTATATCTAGATAATCTATCAATGAATCATAAGACTTTATACCATGTAGTGGCATCAACCATGAGTTTCATGATGGTAAAGGCAAGTCATCTTTCTTTTAAGCTTTAATAGTCTACACAAACTCTAATTTATGCATTCTTTTTCCTCATAAAAGGAATATTTGTTATTCAGATTAAAGATTTAACCTTTGGAATGAATCTCCCTTTAATGATTTTGTTAACTTCACTTTCAATATGTGGAATTAACTTGGGGCTGCTTGACTAGACACACTCCACTCTTCATAGAAAGGTGATGCACTACCATCTTTGGATAAAGTCTAGGCATTTCCTTATAAGACCATGCGAACACATCTTTACACTCTTTGAATAGTTTAAAGTATTTGGCCTCTTTTTCTGGCATTAAAAGAGCACTGATGAATATGAGCTTTTTTTCATCTTCAATCTCCAAGTTTAACTTTTTCAAGTCACTACTTTATCTTGCCCTATTTCCCAAATGTAAAAAGTGTAGGAATGGGTTCATTTTCCGAAGATAGCTCATCAAAATTTGATTCTTCATCCTAAACCTTATCAATAGTGACATGGTTTACAGAAGCAAATTCTTATTTTGGATGACTTAAAGTCTTTCAACTTTCTTTTTTTTTTCCTTTTCTTTAAAATTGATTTTTGTGGGATAAGTACCAACTTGTGAGTTATACAATAAACTTCCCTTTAGCTTCTCCTCACAATTTTTGCTCACTATGGACAAGGTTGGTTTCTACCTTTTGAAACTTTGTTTCTTTTTTCCAAATTGAACCTCCACATTTACATTTTTGAGTTTGGAAAAGATAGAAGTTTTTTTTAGATATTCTAGGTGTTTAAGAGCAAGAACTTTTTTGTCTAACTGTTCAAACATGAAAATTATATTTTCTCATTTAGCAAGGCATCCAAAGATAGTTTGGAGAGCCTAAACAATCACCTCATCATGCTCATTCTTCCCATCTTCAACCTCATAGATTTAAATCATTATGGGCTTAGAAGACACCTTCTTTACATTTATCTAGGTAGGAATTGGCTTTTAGAGCTTGTAGCCTAATCCATATCGATGGTATTGAGGTAGCTTTCCAATTTTCTATATGTTAACAGTAAAATTTGGTTTGATAGGCCTAAATTTCAATCAACTGGGATAGTTCTGTGATCCCCAAACTGCAACCTGGTTGTGTGAGTGTGAGACAAATGCAAAAAGTAAAGAAAGAAGAAGAAGAACAGGGAGCAAACAGCAGAGGTTTTTTAACATGGTTTGGCTAAAGTTTGTTCATTGACCCTTACGTCCACGGATCATTTAATTGATCAATATAAAATTTGGCAAAGTTATAGTATTTTGTTCTTCTCTCCTTTGTAGAGAGTCTCCCCCTTATTTATGGAGGTGGAAAGGTTACAAATATAATTTAATAAGTTGTAAATATGTAATATTAAGTAATAAATGTACAAGATAATATAAACTCTTGCAATTTGACTTTTGTAAAGTACTTTTTGCAAGTGGGCCCCATGAGTTAATGTGTGTGGTTAGTCCCACAAGTTGATATTAGCTGGGCAGCTAGCTGAGACATGCGAGCTAGAGCTGGGAGCTAACGAACTAGCTGAAGGCTGAGACCTATGAGTTAGAGCTAGAAGCTAGTGAGCTAGTTGAGGGCTGAGACCTGCGAGCTAGAGTTGGGAGCTAACGAGCTAGCTAAAGGCTAAGACTTACGAGCTAGAGCCAAGAGCTGAGACCTACGAGCTAGAGCTAGGAGCTAGCGAGCTAGCTGAGGGCTGAGACCTACGAGCTAGAGCTCTCACAAGTCTCATCTTTAGTGACTTAAAGCTTACACGTGAAGTCACCAATAACTCGAATGATCTGGACCCTTCTAATTAGACTTGCTCGTTAGGATTTTTCCAACCCATGTCACATATTACTAAAAATGCACATAACATTAGCCCCCAACTCTTAGTGCACATTGCAGACTAGGAACTAAAACTTGCTAGCAAAAGTCTTCACTTGTATTCTGCAGTGTTGCTTAGACTTTATGCAATTCTGAGTCTTACCTCTTGAATATTCATATGCATATTTACCTCAATGAACAAGGTTGTTGGTAAGTTAAATGCTCAGCATATAGCAGAAGATAATATGTATGTTAACATGAATAAGTTCCATGTTATGTGACCAATCAGTCACATTAGATCATTTTGATTGACAGTGAATTTGAGCACTAGAGTGCTTCGGTCCATAATGAGAATGAGCACTGGAGTACCTCAGCTGGTAGTTAGTAGAATGTCCAGACAAGTTGCATGAGAGCTATACCTTGATTAGTATGAGATTAAGGGCCCAGGCAAATCACACAATGTTAACTTGGACGGATCTCAGGTAGAGCGAGACTGAGTACTCAGTGGGCGATTAGGTGCACCTGAGTTAGCAATAGGCAATTAGGTGTGCCCGAACTAAAAGTGGGCGATTAGGTACGCCCAAGCTGATGTGAAGTCGAGTGCATAGTGGGAGATTAGGTGCGTATGCACTGGCATGAGGTCGCGAGACCGATTAGATGTGTCCAAGCTAACGCGAGGTCGAATGTCTAGTAGGCGATTAGGTGTGCATGCACTGGCACAAGGTCACGGGGGCAATTAGGTGCACTTGAGCTGACACAAGGTCGGGTGCGTAGTGGACGATTATGTGTGCATGCACTCGCATGAGGTTATGAAGGCAATTAGGTGCACTCGAACTGAAGCAAGGTCAGGTGCTTAGTAGGCGATTAGGTGCCTATGCACTGCACGAGGTTGTGAGGGCGATTAGGTGTGCCTGAGCTGATGCAAGGTCAGGTGCGTAATAGGCGATTAAGTGCGTATACACAGGCATAAGGTCACAAGGTGATTAGGTGTGCCCAAACTAATGTAAGGTCAGGTGTACAGTGGTCAATTAGGTGTACATGCATTGGCATGAGGTCATGAGGATGATTAGGTGTGCTTGAGCTGACGTGAGGAATAGGTCACATGGAAGCTACGAGTAATAGGTCACATGGAGGTTGCAAGTAATAGGTCACATGGAAACTGTGAGTAATAAGTCATATGGGAGCTACGAGTAATAAGTCAAATGAGAGCTGTGAGCAATAGGCAGTATGAGAGCTACGTCTTAGAATAATAGGTCGTATAAGACTTGCGAGTAATAAGTCGCATGAGGGCTACGAGCAATAGGCCATATGAAAGCTACGCCTTAGAATAATAGGTTGCATGAGGGTGTCCTTGGCCAACAATCTCATTGCTTAAGCAGGCCATGAATTTCAATGCCTTGGCTAGCTCGAATTGAGTGCCCACTAAGTTGCATCAATGTGCCTTCAGTTAGCTAACCATGACAATGTATATTTTTTCAAGCAAGATAATGTATATTTGATGGTTATTTTTGATAAGTTACACCATGGCCTCATCAGGTTGAATGTTCCTTCTAGATTAGATGGGTGAGAGCTTGCTTCTAATATAATATTCTATTAAGGAGGGATGCAGCTTTAGCCCTGCAAAAAAGAATAAAAACTAGCAGTAATAGAGCATTTTATGCAAAGACAAGAAATCATATCCAGCTCTCTCAACTAAGAACCATAATTTTGTTGTCAAAGTCATTATGGCCAAATCTCCACATCGTTTATTTCAAGTCAAAAGATCGGTGACTATCACAACTCTAAAAGCTTGATGCGAGCCGAGAAGTGATAACATAGGCATAATTTTGATGCAAGCTTTAGTTTGTTTTGGTATTGAGCTCATGAAGACTGAAGGCACGAGTTTGAGGTCGCTTAGGATTTGACAGCAGAGATCCTTTTTGATCATCTCAGGCTTTAGTCTCACTAAAAGTCTTATGACCTTTCCTTCCAATTTCTGTTCCATATGTTTGCTAAGTTTTGCCAAAGGGTTTTGACCTGTTCTAAGGGTGCAATAACTATATTGGAAAGTGCATTGGTAACTCCACTTGCAATTAGCTCATTAAGATACATAGGTGTCTTATCATGATGGGATTTCTTTCTATGAAGTGATGAACTATTAACTAAGCCAGCCACAGTTGCCGATAAAGAAAAGCCTTGTGAAGCATCCACTCTACATAGCTCCAAATATGGAAAATAGATGTGAGTTATAGCCTTAACAATTTTATTCAGCCATTCTGCAGCTCAAAAAACTCTTTATTCCACCTGTTATTTGAAACGCAGAATAGAAGATGATCTATTTGAAAGGTAATTCCAATGGCTTGAGGACACTCAGATACAAACTGGGCATGTCCATGAATCGGTCCTTTTAAAAAATGGATTGGATATGTCAACAGCAGAGAAGAAGAAGCCTAGCACTTCCTTAGCAGTTGCAGACATAGATTCAATAGCTGGAAACTTCATGTAACCCATTTCCTCTGGGCTTTCAATCTCATCGTATGGCCACTATTTATGAGCTTCAGCATCGAATCGAGGCTGCATGGTAGGTATGCAAACTCATCGTCTTAATGCATGGTAGCAGTGTGAGCTCGCCAATGACCTGTCCTGCTTAGGGATGGCAACAAGTCGGGTTCAGGTAGATATGGTAGTACTCGTCAAAAAATTTCATACTTATAACCTACCTGTACCTGTGAACACTATAGTGGGTTCGAGTACGAGTTTGTACCTGTAGGTGTACCCACCAGATAGTTTCACAGCATCGACCTTTTTGCACAAATAGTTTCTCCCTCTAGGTTATTAACAGTTTAAGTTTATCTATCCCACATTAACATTTTGGCTTTTGAATAAATCATGCAGTTTGGACCCAATTTAACATAATCTAGCTGTATATTATGCAAGCATCAGATAGAATCATCTTATATTTAGAGCTAGTTAATAAGATTTATGCAGCATAAAGGTTATCTCTCAAGGCTTTGGCTTTGATAGGCACATAGATCAAATAAGATATAAAATGATAAATCTCACCATAAAAAAAAACTTTAGAATGATGGCTGCAACTTTAATTTCTCATATATATTATATTCATTTCTAGAATTGAGTGAGAGCTAAGAATTAGAACCCTATTTGCTGAACCAAGGAGAATTGGCTTCTTTTCCTATAAACTCCATAATAACTAAAATAATTACATGTGTATTTGAGTATAAATCCCCACCATCTTTACAATTAAAAGGCCATTCACAGTTGATAATGACCATTCATGCAAAAGACTAGAGAACCATAAATTCATTCATTCAGAAGTTGACAAATGACTTATTCAAAAAAGTAATTACCTAGAAAACCTTGCTGGATAAAATCCAATTACGATTTCACTCCTGAATCAAGGATTCAAATTAAAATAGGCAAAGGCAAGGCATAAACCCTAGTATGATGCAGAGAAGTTGAATGAAGAATAGAGTTTTACAAAAGAAGACTTGAGTTGAAGATGAAGAGTAGCTGGCTCAAATCTCACTGAAGCTATCAAAATACATAGTCGTCAACCTTGTTCCTCTATTTCTATCTGTAGCTACTTCTTCTTAACTCTTCCCAAATCCTCAATGTTAGGGTTTCATTCTCTTCTGTTGGGTAGCATTAGGGTTTCAAAATAAAAACCCATTTATACACTACTCAAAATGACGTTATTTTGAGTAACGTTAAAATATAAAAAAAAGTTTTTATTTAAATAGGTACGAGTATTTTTTTTTGTACCTGTACCTATCATGAGTATGATTTTCATACCCACACATGCTCATGAACACATTTTCTCATACTCATACCCACCCATCACGGGCGGATATCCACAGGAAAATGGGCATGCAGGTAAAATTGCCATCCCTAGTCCTGCTACATGGTAATGGTACAAGCTGAACACTGAGCCCAGGCACTGCATGGTCATTACTATGAGCTCACCATCAAGCCCAGCTTTTGTATGGTCGTAGGGTGAGCTCTGTTGCTAGTTCACATTGAATTCGATCTCATTTCATGGCTGTTGTGAGCTCATGATCAAACCAAGCCATTGTGGGTTGCCGCTATGAGCTCATGATTGAACTGAGCTGCTACGGGGCTACTGAAGGCTCAGCTAGTGAAATCCATATGACTAAAAGCAGTAAAATAGGAAATACTACTAGTGTTGTCGATAACCTGCATGTGTGGGCTAGACGTCGAACAGTCGATGCATGGCCTGAGAATGCGACCTTTATAGTTAACAATCTACATGCACGAGCTGAGTGCCATGTTGTTGCTGTCGATAACCTGTATTCATTTTTAGCATTTGGCAAATGGTATGGAAGCTCGCCATAGGACCTGGTCTCACTACAAGGCAATGCAAGCTCGTCATCTAGTCTGGTCTTATCGCATTGTTGGTGAGCTCACTATGAAACAGTCTTACTACATGGTCATCGTGTGAAAGCCCATCATCGAATCCAATTGTTGCATGTCTGTTGTGAGCTCAATGTCGAACCCGAGTGCTGCAATAGT
The DNA here is from genome assembly GCA_026873985.1 of Saraca asoca. Lineage (NCBI taxonomy): Eukaryota > Viridiplantae > Streptophyta > Magnoliopsida > Fabales > Fabaceae > Saraca > Saraca asoca. The sequence continues at coordinate 7,950 of JANHAO010024734.1, forward strand.
ACCATTGTAAAAAATGGGTTTCTTGTGAGTGCTTCTTCACTCATTTTGAACAAAGTTCTTCACCATTTATATGATGGCTTGCCAGAGCCATACGTAAACAATCCAAAGGCAGATAGATGGTATTTTATTGATGGTGTAACATAGCTGATGACAAGCTCATGCGCATCATCAAAACTTATTGTATGGTAACTGTGCAAGCCTGTTGCTATCATTGAAACCAGCCTCTGCATGGTAAAGCAAGCTCAAACTGAGTCTTGTTGCATGGCGATTGAATGAGTTGATCACCAAACTTGGGCTTGCTGTAGGCTATTGTGAGCTCATCATCCCTGTTCTGCAAGGCTAGTGTGCACGAGCCCATCATCAGATCCAATTTCACTGTATGAATGATATGTGAGCTATCATCGAACCTTGTCTCGCTGTATGGCTACTACACGAGTTTGTCGTGTTGATGCATAACGACAGTGTGAGCTCGCTAATGACCTGTCCTGCTGCATGGTGATGGGGCAAGCTGAATGCCAAGCCTAGGCACTGCATAGTTGTTGCATGAGAGACCATCATTGACCTCATGGCTATGCGAGCTTGTCATCTCGATCACTGCATGGCCACCACGCTCATGTCCAAAACTGGGCTCAGAATGAGGCTGTTGCTGCCACTGATAATCTATATGTGTGAGTTCATCTTTGAGCTCAACATAAAGCTTGGATGCATTTCAGTTTGCAAGGATGGCTGGAGGTTCGACCAGTGTGTGAACTTCTCATCCTGATGCATGGTGAAGGTGGGAGCTCATCATTGGACTGAGTTATGGCATGGCTGTGAGCTCGATTTCACACTACTGTTACTAGTTTCTGCAAGCCATTGTAATGACTAGAAGATATGGATAACGGCAGCTAGTTGAATGAAGGTAGCCAATCTGAGCAGCAAATCAAAATAGTCTGATGTTGAGTGATTCATTGGAAATGAGGAGAGGTTGGCTAAAGAGTTTAGTGGTTTGCTGGTTCATGCATTACTCTCTAAAGATAAAACTAGCCTTGGTCCAACCAGAGAAATAGTAGCTTGAGTATGAGGAGCTTCAAGTAGAACAAAGTGACTGGTTTGGTCCTTTATTATTAAAGTTCAAATTACCCATCCAATGGCAGAGCTTTAGGAAAGCTTGTCGGTCTCAATTGTAGTAGTAAGCTCCACCAGGACTCAACTACATAAGGTGGTCTCCAGCAGCAGGTCACCATTGACATGGCAAAAAGAGTTACTAGTCAGTTGCAAATTGAACTAGAAAGAAAGTTAGCTCATTGGCTTTGTTCGGATTAGCCATCATAGTGAAAATTAACTAGGATGCAGATGAGGTCAAATCGAGCGTGCCAAAATGTTAACGATAAAATTCGATTTGATAAGCTTAAATTTCAATTAACCAGGATAGTTTTGTGATCCCCAAACTATAACCTGGTTGTGTGAGTGTGAGGCAGATGTAGAAAGCAAAGAAAGAAAAAGAAGAACAGGGAGCAAACAACAGAGGTTTTTTAACGTGGTTTGGCTAAAGTCTGTTCATTGACCCCTACGTCCACAAATCATTTTATTAATTAGTATAAAATTTGGCAAAGTTACAATATCTTATTCTTCTCTCCTTTATAGAGAGTCTCCCCCTTATTTATGGAGGTGGAGAGGTTATAAATGTAATTTAACAAGTTATAAATATGTTACATTAAGTAATAAATGTACAAGATAATATAAACTTCTGTAATTCAGCTTTTGCAGAGTACTTTTTATGGGTGGGCCCCATGAGTTGATGTGTGTAGGTTAGTCCCAAAAGTTGATATTAGTTAGGCAGCTAGTTGAGACATGCGAGCTAGAGTTGGGAGCTAGCGAGTTAGCTGAGGGCTGAGACTTGCAAGTTAGAGCTGGGAGCTAGTGAGCTAGAGCTAAGAGCTGAGACCTGTAAGTTAGAGTTGAGAGCTAGTGAGTTAAAGCTAAGAGCTAGCGAGCTAGTTGAAGGTTAAGACCTATGAGCTAGAGTTAGGAGCTAGTGAGCTAGCTGAGGGCTGAGATCTATGAGCTAAAGTTGAGAGCTAGCGAGCTAGCTGAGGGCTGATACCTATGAGCTAGAGCTCTCACAGGTCTCATATTTAGCGACTTGAAGCTTACACATGAGGTTACCAACAACTCAAATGATTTGGACCCTTCCAATTGGACTTGCCCGTTAGGCTTTTGCTAGCCCATTTCACTTATTACCAAAAATACACATAACACTACAGTTATTTCCTACTATAACATAAGATTGTCAATTGGCAAGATTGGGATCTAAATTGCGAAACTCTTGTGGTTCAACTTATTCATATCTAACCTTTTTAAATAGCTTTTGCACCTTCGAATCGAACCATCCTTCTAAACTTCATTCTACTTTTTCTAACTTTTTGCAATTAATGTTTTCTTATAGTAGTTGATTTGGCATTGCCAAATTTTGAAGAGAAGCTCTAGGCAAAGTTAAGTCTTCCTTTAATGTGGCAACATCCTTTGCAGAAAATTTCTCCTTTGAAGCCTTTACTTTCACTTTTACCCTTTTTGAACTAGTCGAGGATGAGGATTTTGCTTTACATGTTTTCAACATAGAGATGGAAAGCACTTGCACAATGACTTCCTCTCAAAATAAGACTTCTTGGAACATCTATTCTATAGGATATTACACATCCTTCTGGAAGGTAACCTTCCAAAAAATACTCTTCCAGGATAATAGGCTTATGGGATAGTTAGATAATTTTTTCATCTTCCGACAACAATTACCAAGACTTTTCTCTTTCTTTGATTTTCTTTCTACCTTGGGACATCATGCTTTGCCTCTTAAATTTGATTCAAAGAGGTTTGATTTGTTCGATTTAATTGAAAGAATAATTTCTTTCATGATCAGTGCCTCTGGAACTTGACAAACGTCCACCATTCACCATCTTCTGTAACAGAAGAAAGGTATTCCTCTTCCTTTGTGCCAAAAGATAATGCCCCCAAGATATCATTTGGTTTCGAAGAAATAACTCGTATCAATTTTGGTTGACTTTTTTTCTTGTTGACAAAAGTTGACCATTTGTCCTTTATCTCATCTTTTAACTCTAATAAAGATTACCAAACTTCCAAGTCATCCATCATTATCCCATAAAGAGATAGACTATACTGGCTTGTCTTATTAGGCATTTCTAGATACGTATAGGCCATGGTTGTTTTGCCATCCACTTGAAATTTCATCAGAGCTACACCTTCTTGAAGAAGAATAGTGGGATAGTTTGATTGATAGGATGATGCCCACACTTAAGAATTGGAAAGTTTGGGGTGGAAAAGACCCTTTCTTTTTTTATTTTTTGGAAGATCTTTTAAAATCTATTGGAACTAAAATAGGATCGCATGATTGATGTATGTTTTCTACAGGTACACAGTGTAGTTATAGTAGATATCGGTAAATACGGGTCGAATTCCACAGAGATCTCGTTATCAATTACCAGAGTTTGCAAAGTAAGTTTTCTAAATAAAATAAGAATATTAAAAGTATTAAAGAAAACTAAAGAAAGAGCAGCAAATAATTAATAAGTAAAGTTCAATTATAAAAGCCTAGG
>JANHAO010024735.1:0-11537 GCA_026873985.1 Saraca asoca
GCATTGAGATCTTGATGGATTGCTTGTGGCTGAGTTCTGCTTAGGACTTATTAATCATTTTAGGGATCCTTGTTATGATTATCAACAATTGAATGAATATTTAATGATTTAGGATGCATTTATCTCAAGTTGATTTCCTTGGTTGGTTGCTTGTTTGTTGTTATTTTTGTTTCTATTTTGTAGTTGCATGTTTTGTTAGTTTTCTGTTAGCTTAGTGTTCTACCAACCCCCCTTATTTTTCAGCTCCTAATTAATTAATATCATCTAACAAATGATCTTTGGATTTGACCCGGTGTTGCCATATGCTACAAGTAGTTAGGTAACCCGATTTTATAAATTTCTAATTTGATTGACTGCGACAAACCGACATCAGGTACCTGTCAACATACTAGGGATTGACTTAAAGGTGGCTTTTCACAAGCTTTCAATCGACCCCAAGCATAAAACCTGTGTTGCAAAAGAAAAGAAATCATAAGCTAGAGTGATAGAAGGTGATAAAGGAAGAGGTAGAGAAGTTGTTGAATGTTGGGTTCATTAGGGAGGTATTGTACACTACCTGATTGGCAAATGCAGTTTTAGTAAAAAAAAAAAGGCTAGAAGAGGATGGCGAATATGTGTGGATCTCATTGATCTTAATAAAGCTTTCCCTAAGGATTAGTACCTATTTTTAAATATTGATCAGTTGTAGGTTTCAAGATTCTAAGCTTCAGGGATGCATTTATGGGATACAATTAATTGAGGATGCATCCTGAAAATGAAAGCAAAACGACATTCATAACTAACTGAGGAATGTTCTACTATAGGGTCATGCCATTTGACTTAAAAAATGTAAGGCTACCTACTAGAGAATGATGAATAAAATTTTTGCGAATCATATTAGGAGAAATATAAAAGTCTATGTGGATGACATGATCGTTAAGTTGAGAAATTTAGAACAACATTGGCAGGATTTAAGGAAACCTTTGAAACTCTAAGAAAGTTCTGTATGAGGTTGAATCTGAAAAAATATGCGTTCAAAGTAAGGACTAGCAAATTCCTAGGATTCATGATCACAAAGTAGGCCATTAAGGCTAACCCATTCAAATGTCAGGCCATAATCAAATGAGAAGCCCAACAACATTGAAAGAAGTGCAAATGCTTAATGGAAGAATTACAGCATTAGAATGTTCTATGTCTAGGTACGGTCTCCTGGCTATAATTGTATCAGATAATAGGAAGCAATTCATTAGTGGTGACTTCTAAGATTGTCGCCTAAGGTATATTTCTCTTTGCACATCTTATGTGAAAGTACAAATCTCACATGTTTTAAAATGAAGGTTAGAAGTTAAACAAAGATTCACTTCTCTCAAGTACCCCCATCGAATGGGCAAGCTAAGCTAGCAAACATAATTATTTTAGAAGGTCTATGTAAAAGACTAGACATAGTAAAAGGAAAATGGGCTAAAGAATTACTAAGTGTTCTATAGTCATACAGGATCATTGTGCACTTGGCCACTAGTGAAACCTCTTTCATGCTTACCTATGGAAGCGAAGCTATGCTCCCAGCTGAGTTGGGACAATGTTCCAAAGAAGAGAAAAAAGAAGAAAGAAAAAAGGAAGAACTGGACATGCTAGCCGTGATAAGAGAAGTGGCTCAATTATGAAATGAATGCTACAAAGAGAAGATTACCAAAGCTACAAATAAAAGAGTAAAGAGCAAAACCTTCATAAAAGGAAACTTAGTCCTATGAAAGGCAGATGGGTCACAAAAAACACAAAATGAAGGGAAGCTAACTTCCACATGGGAAGGACCATTTAGAGTGCAAGAAAGCTTCCTCAATGGCATTTATCGCCTAAAAATCATATAAGGGAAACCTCTCCCTTGAATATGAAATGTCACACACTTGAAATGGTATCATATACAAGTCTAACAACCTATAGCAGTAATTAATGTATCTGACATAACGGAGTGAAATATGAGAATTATATGCATCTCATATGTCATAAAAATTTAAGTATATCCCTTTATCCGGGCAGATCCTCCGGTATATGCAAAAATCTAAGCAGATCCTTCGGTCCAGGTAAATCTCCAAGCACATGAAAAGAATTCAAGTAGATCCCTCAGTCCAGGCAGATCCCTCAGTATGTACAAAGCCTGAACAGATTTCTCAACATTAACAATAATCAAACAACCATAACATGTAAATCAAAGTCAAGTCCTTTGACACAAAAAATCAAGAAACAAACAAAAGCAACCTACTGAGGGCTCAGATAAACAACCATTATAATAAGAATCTCAACTTAAACTTAAGATAAAAGGCCCATCAGAGGCTTACTTAGGTGAAGCACACAACAGTATCAAAATAATAGCCATTCAACGAAATAAAAAGAAGACAGGCACAAATGTGTACAAAATGTATAAGATACAAATAGCGTTCAAGCAAAGGTTAACATCATTAATATGGTTGATCAACCTATTCCAAAAAAAGAAAGAAAGAAAGAAGGCCGAGCTGAATCTATTCCTTTGGCAAATTTTGCAACACCTCCTTCAATGTCTTATCCTGATCAAGCTTAGAAAGATCTAGAATGATATCCACACTAAAATACTAAATATGGTTAACAACATTGGAAAACCCCAGTTGTAGTATGGGGAAACTAAGTCCTCAGCTTTCTACACAGCAGCCTTAAGTTCTTTCTTAAAGGTTACTTCATGATCTGCTCAACACTTCCGTTTGACTTCCAGCTTTTTTGCTAAGTTTTCACTCTTTTGTGACAAAGGAGCCTATTCAGCTACCAAGATCTCACTTTTTTAAGACAAAGCATCTTGCTTCACTAACTTGGCTATGTGGTTGGTCATATCGATAATGCTTTTGTCTCGTTTGGCCACCTCTTAAGATTTGGTCACAAAATTCTTCCTTAGTTCCTCCATGGCAGAGGAGTCAACTTTCACCAAATTTTTTTCTTTCCATGTAAAAAAAGGAACTATGGCTAGAATGTTAACAAGTGAGCAAGCCATTTGAATTGCAAAAGCCTTTAACAAGCATAAAGGGCCATGATCAAACATAAATTTTTCTACACGATCTTGATCGATGAGTATAAGTAACTAGTTATGCAAAAATGTGTTGTAGTCTACATCCTTGTACCATAGGCTTTTTGTGGTATTAAAAGCTAAGCCACTTCCTTTTGGGGCTTTGATCAATAGTAGTTCCCTCCAATTGCCCACCTTGATTTATTTTGTAGGAAGGATAGGATTGTCAAATGAGATTGGTTCTTTGCCATTGGCTTTACTTAATTCTTTAGAGGAAGTTTGGTGCTTCCTTGTGGCTAATGCCTTGTCGCGGGCTCAATTTGGGCAATTAATGGCACAGTGGGTTTTTCCTTGGCCAAGGGTTGAGCATAAATCCTAGCCATGAATCTCAAATCCATCTTCGAATGGTGTATTTCAATTGTCGAGCCATCCAATCAATAGGTTGAAAATAAAACAGAAAATTAGTAAAGCAAAATGAACAAGTAGTAACAATATAATAGCAAATCATATATGAAGAATAGCTTGGGTGTTGAACGGTCCTAATGCCAGAAGTTGAATCACAAAATCCTATTTGATGATTAAAAGATCTTCAAAAGCATGACCCGTCAATGGTTCAGGAATTTAGTCCACTTGGTAAGGTAGAGTGGCTCCCTATCCTTGAGGAAAAATGGGTGAAATCCTTTGATGACTCAAACCTTGAAAAAGGAATGCTTCCAAGTATGAATACTAGTAAGCATGCTCTTTAAGATTATTTGGTCAAGGTGTTGAAGGAAGTGCACCCAACCCCTAGTCTTTTATAGCAAATAGGAGAAGAAAAAGAAAAAAGACCTAACAATCAGTTTAAGGTGAATGTGAACACTTAATACTTCAAAACAAATGAGGAAGGCCCAAGCATTGCAAGTTAATTGAGAAGGATAGACATCCATTATAAGAAGGACACTTTGTTGAAAAGAGGTAAAAAAGGGGCAAACATGTAGACAGTCGACCATGTCTCCATAAAACATTAAAAGGAAGAAGTATCACAATTGCACACCCGTTCATCTTCCTTAGTAGGCTCTAAGACAATCCCCTTAATGGATTCCTAGTGAATGTGAATTTTTTCTAAATCCCAAATTACATTTGGATCACACCACTCAACAGAAGCAACCATCCATTTCACGTCTGGATGAATATCTTATAGGTTATCTGGAGTAGGGTCAATGAGGCATACTCACTCATTCCCATGCTCATCCTGGGATCAATCAACCATTATCGATCAAAGAGGAAATGCAAAGTGGTAGATGAAACTTTCAAGTGAATACTCCCTAAGGTCAGAGGACGAGTCAGAGTCTGAAGATGATAGGTTAATTAGGTCATCTCGTCTACCAGACATAAAGGAGCAAAGTGCAAGCAATGATGAAAACCACCTTCAATAAAACAAGTATGATAAGAACAAGTGAAACAGAGAAGGACAAGTGAACAAGGATGGTCAAAGGAAGATAGGAGGTTATAAAATCAATAAAAATAAAGGAACAGGCATTGGACTTTCTAGTGCAGTGTATGAGATAGGCATAAAGACTCATAGAGCAATCGTTGGAAAAAGCCACCAAGGCCAAAGCATTGCATAGAGAAATAAGAAAATAAGAAGTAAAATAAAATAAACACTGCAAAAGAAAGGATAAGAAGTTACCTACAAGAAGTTGCAACAATGAGACTAAAGATTGGAGAGTTTTTCATTGGAGAAGAGGGTTATAAGTCTAATAGTAAGATTACAGTAAAAGATGAAGAAGAGAAAGTGACTTCAAGAGAGTTTTCCATAGACAAGGGAAATCAAATCTAATGACAAGGGGCTATCTAGTGGATGGCCTGGATGGTGATCCGTGGTATTGAGATGACCTTTCCAAGTCCCAAAATCTTTCAAGACGTTAAAGCTATCATTTGTGATAACTTAAGTTACAATTGATCTGGGGAATTGAAACATTGGTAAGTAGGTTAGTTAGGCCAACTGTCGAAAAGGAGGGGCAAATGACACAGCTTAAACTAGTTAAGATCCTCAATTGTTTGACCAATGGTCAATCAGCCATAGCTAAGAAAAGTCATCGATGGGTGTAGGCTATCTTTTTTTAATCGACTATTTTCTTGGTCGAATGACCAGGGACATGTTAGGTAAGCTTTGTGAACCAATCATCTCATTAGATAGGTGATAAAAACATGATTGGGCCAGTATGAATAATGTGACAACACCAACTGCCTAGTGAGATTCCCACAGGCATCTCCGATACAATGAAGACACTTGGTTGCATACCATTCATCTAAAAGAACTCCAATTGGTGTGCTTGCCACCTATATATACTGCTATGTACTCATTCTTTCGATCATCTTATTCACATTAATTTTATTTAGATACTGACTTAAGCATTAGAGCGTGCTCGACGGATCACTTTCGTCATGTACAACTAACCCCCTTCTGTTTTTAGGTCCTCAGTTTATAGGGCCTTTTTTCTCACTACTCAATCTTAACTTCTGAAGGAGTTTTAATATTTAAATTAAAAAATTTAGCAAGGCCATCTTTTATATATATATATATATATTAATTATTCTTATCATGATTTTTTTTGATAAAGTTCATAAAAAAAACAATATTAAAAGAGAAGAAAAAAATTAGTATATATCTTTAACCATTTAACGTCCCTTACATCATATTAAGAAGCAATAGCATAAGTTATTAAACAAATTTATTAGCATCCCTTACATCAAACAATTTGTTTTAAATTATTGCATAAACATGAGGAACACAGATTTAATTGAATTTAAGTATAGACATAATTTAAAAAAAATGATAAAAAGTAATTTTATAGTCAATTGAAATATGATGAAGTTTACAAACTTGAAATAGTCAATTTAAAATCTTTCAAATACAATTTATCAAGAAATTAATCTAATTATGAATATAATAAATAATTTAAAGTAGATGAAGAAAATTTACTCGTATGATAAGATTAACTTACAAAATCTGACTATTAATTAAAAGGGAAAAATGTAAATTATCCTTTCAACTTTGGATAGTTGCATTTAATATACATAACTATTAATTTTGTAATAAGTTTCTTTCAATTTTGGATAAGTGGTGAATTACATTTGTATAAGGTTTTTTCTTGTATCTTCCACAGGAATTTAAGTGCTATATTATCTCAGTGTGAAAATAAGTATGCAAGGATTGCAATTATGGGCTTTCTTATTTGCACCAGACATGCAAACAACACCAGAATAACTAAAATACCCTCAAAATAGAAAAAAAGTAAAAATTAGTATATAAGTTAGATTACTTCTAACTTTGAACACAAGACTTCTACACTGTACTTAATTTTTTCATAAAATTTCATGTTAATTTAAGGATATTTGCTCATTCAAATCGCCGCTCATGACATAGATATTAAGTGTTAAATACAACTATCTTAAAGTTTAAGGGAGCTAATAAAAAAAATTAATAATTATGGGTATTAAATGCAACTATCCAAAACTAAAAAAATAATTTGTATTTTTCCCTAATTAAAATTAGCAAAGTTAGTTTTATCAAATTTTTGAGTAATGATACTTAGAAAGTATAATTATATATAGTTTTAATAAATGAAATTTAATTTTTAATATGGAATTCAATTAGTTATGGCATGGACTTCCATGCCCTAGTTAAAAACTAAGGCATTAAACCTTACTTACATGGCATTATTGTCATTGTTCATCTACCTGCCCATTCACTATGTGGGCATTAACTAACTAAAAGTATTCAGTTAAAATTGGACATCCAATCATTGCAATTTGATCCTTTAGCCTTCTATTTCACAATATCGCAGTTTGATCCTTCCATTTTTATAGGTCGTGTTAGGGTTATCAATTGAAAAAAAAATAGAGGAGGAGCTGCATGTTGAAGGAGGAAGAAGGTAGCATAGCCATTCATTGCCATCGTTATCGAATAACTATGATTTGTGAGGGAATAATGTGATAGCCATAACTATTCTCAAAGATGTTGACATAGCAGGATATCAAATCTTAGTATGTTCTTTCTATCTTTATGGCAGTTCTTTTCTTTGACATTGAGTATACTTCGAAACTCAAAATTGATGCTAATTCTATTGTAAGTATTTACTTCTCTAAATTTCCCTTGTTTCTTCTCCATAAATTTTTTTTCTCATTGTTAATTTTTGTTGCAGCTATTCTTGTCTTCCTAATTTAACTGTTCACAAAGATGTCAACATAGCAAGATATCAAATCTCAGTATGATCTTTCTATCTTTATGGCAGTTCTCTTCTTTGACATCACATATGCTTTGAAACCTTAAATTGATGCTAATTCTATTATGAGTATTTACTTTTCTAAGTTCCCCTGTTTCTTCTGCACAAATTTTTTGGAATGTACAGAGATACTTGATAAGGATCTCCAAGCAACATTGAATTTTTACATTTTGAATAGATTATCATTTTAATAAAAATGCATTAACAAAAGATTTGCTCAATGTCAATACATTAATAAGTACTTGAGGAAAGTTTTCATAGTGGAAACAGACAATTGGAATTCAAATGCCTTTCTTACTTGAGTCTCCATCTTTAGTACCTGTGACTCGCTCTATTTAGGAATGTGTACAATCCAATAACTTTTGATAATAGAATCTAGAAAAGTTTTTGTGAATAATTAAGCATTACACATTCATGGTTCAATAAGTGCAATGTACCTCTTTTTTTATTTATGTGTTGTCTATGATGAAGTAGAGTTCTATTAGCTTTGCTATCATTGGGGAGATTGTTAGCTCAACTATCATACTTTCTTCAGTTTTAATGTTAAAAAATAATTTTAATTAATATCACAATTTGACCATGTTTTTAGTGTTTGTTGTTTGATTGTAGGATCATACTTAACTAAATGCTTTTTAAGATATCCACCTTTAGATATAACAATTTTATTGTATTAATTAGGATCTTTTGTAAGTGTGATCTAATTCATACTGATGCAAATAAGTTTCTTAAATTATTTGATTTGAGGAAGAAATAAATCTCTTAAAATGAGCAAAAATAAAAATTTTTTCTAATAAAGTTTTCAAACAAACTTTCACAAGTGAAATGATTATAAAAATTATTTTTCACTATGTAAATCGATTCACAAATTAATTCATATTGAAATCTTATAAAAATGGTCATGAATCAATTCATAAAGAATTATTTTGAAAAATTATTTTTATTGAAAGTTGACAATTTTTATGAATTGATTAAGTAATCGATACATAACTTGTTTACATGATAGTGTGAATCGATTCACACACCGATTCAGTCATGAAGTTCTTGATGATATTCATAAATGAATCGATTTATAAGTTGGTAATCGCCTTCGGAATTGATTTACGAATCAATTCATAGTTGGAAAGATAGTTATTTTTAAATGTCAGTTACTACACTATAAATACAACCTAGACTTATTTCAAACATAACTTCTATAGCTTATTATGTGAAAAACTAAGAGAAAACAAAGCCAAGAGTGGATCTATCTTTACGTCATCTATTTTCATTAAATTGAATCATTCTTGGATCAAATTGAAGGAGATCATATATTAGATAATTGCGATCCATATCTTAATTCAAGTATTGTATATTCTATCTTGAGATCTTGTTTCTATTTTTGATTTCTAGGGTTTAGAAATTTGAGATACAAAGGGAGTGGTTGATCTTCCCTTTGCATCTTCTTAAATTGTGAGGTTGATCATAGTTTTAAAAAGTGTAAAGAATTTTTGTGTCTAAACTAGTTCTCACGAGCCGAGTAAATTCTTGTGTGATTTGTAATAAAATTAGGACCATTAAGGATTTGGTCGAGTGGATGTACACTTCAATTGTGATTTTGATTAAGGTGGAACCACTTTAAAAATTCTGGTATCTTTTTTACTTTACTGCATTAACTTTTCATTTACACATATTTTGTTTGATCAATTGTTTCAAAATTTGAATTACTCTTAAAACAGTGATAACAATTAATTCTTACTTACCAATACAAGTAATTACATCCATTAAGTCAACTCTGATAATTTTCTTTTAATTTCCTAAAGAAAATTCAAGACTTTCACTGAAATCCAACTAGAATCCAAACCACAAGTTCTTCAGTGCGTGGGGCACAAATTTCTTTATACTTTCTTCAATAATAGAAAATGGAAGAAAAATGAACATGATTACTAATCCAACAATAGATGCTACACAATCATTTAGCTGAACTATATTAAATTCTCCAGGAAGCTTTTTCATTTTGGCAAAAATTAAAAGATACTAGCTTAAAAGTGCTTTAAAGAATAGTAATAAAAAAAGGATTTAAGTAGAGTGATATTCATACTGGGCAATGAATTTTGGATGATGAGAAGCATTAGCCTCATTTTTTAAAGTTTATGTCAATTCACCTAACTAAGAATCTAGTGCACTTTTGTGAACATACATCATAAATGTAAGTATTTTAAGGCATTGAATCTTTTATTCTGATGCTAGGCATTACAATCTTGGGATATCTCCTTGTTAGAATGTAAATACACCATAAATGCAAGTATCTTGAGCATTGAATTTTTGTTCTATACTTGCCAAAATTTACCTAAATAAAGTGCAAGCCATGCGGCTAACAATTTGAATCAATTTTCAATTTTCAAATTTGGTATCTTGATTTGATATTGCATTTAGTGTTCCCTACACAAGGTCATCATCTTGAAATTTTGATGTTACATTCAGTATCTCCATAGTAATCCTCATTCTTAATTTTTTTTTGTCATGGTTCTTTTCTTTCTAAATTTTTATTTCTATTTTCAATTTTTCCCTTAGTCCAATTTATCCTATTTCTTTATTTTTGTACTCTATTAAGTGGTTGGTTCTCTTATTAGAGATTAATTATTCATGCAAAAGCTTTCTTGCAACATTGGAATGATTATTTCTTATATACCCATCCTATTAGTGTTTATGTGCTTTTGGAATTTTATTTTTTAGCTAAAAATAATACTATTATTTGAATGGGATGGTTTTAACCTTTGTTAATCTTACATGTTGCATCTCTTTATTTTAATTTTTTTTTAACTTTGTACCTAAGCTTGTTTTGCTAGTAAGATAGTGCTCTTTGTGGATAAACTTATCTAATTTTGTCTGGTGGAGTAAAGAAATAAAATTGGACCTAAAATTGGGTAACTATTTGGCAATAAGGAAGGTGAGGTACAAATGAGAGATTTAAATTGATGAGGCAGTGCTTTCAATCATGTTCATTTCTTTAGAGTTGCTGTTGTCCGTGGTTTTGTGGGCTTTTGTTGCTATATTTTTATACACACAGTCAAAGCATGAGTTTGCTTTTGGTTTGATTTGGTAATAACAGAAGCATTAAATGGGCATGTATCTTAGTTCCTGAAGGCCTAAATTTCAATATTTTTCAATAGTCTATAGTATCATTATTTATTGTGCTTAGCTGAAAGGTTTTGCTTTAATAGAGTCTTCCTTCTCTATACTTTGTATGCAATTAACAATTTGAAAGTCAATGGTTTATTGCTCCATAGAAAATGGAACTCAATGATAGCAGTTCAAAATCTGAAAGTCAATGGTTTATGCCTTGTATGCTGTTCTTTCTTTTGCATTTATTAAATTTATGTGTTATGGTGTTTTGTTACTGCTTTCTGGAAAGGTTATGAAGTGCATTAGATAAATAGCATGATTCTGCTTTATAGGAATGAACTTAAGACAAAGATGTCAAAGACTAAGGGCATCTCACCATGAAAAGACACTTAATCATGCAAAAAAATTATACAGTAGAGCCTGTAAGGTGTAGCATTTGATAAGGTAGCAGTAACCTTAATAACATGGTTTATGTTTGCCAGCAACATTTTGAACAGTTTGGGGTATAAAGTGAAAAGGAAAATTTTCTTTCAAAGCCAAATTTGAAAGGAAAAAGCATAGCTTAATGTATATTAGTTTGCTTATCATTCATCTATATCTTTCACCTTCTCATTTCAAGTATGACTTTAATGATGAATGCTTGAGAAAATATGGAAATGCCAATGTCTGGAAATACTTCATTGACTTATTTGATTATTTGCCTTTACTTGCCCTTATTGAGAGTCATGTGTGAGTTAAATATGTTATAGAATGTAATCTGACTATTTTATGCCAGTCTATAACTTCTAGTATATTTTCAAACTTTCTGTTTGCTTGGAGGTTTGTCATCTTCTTTGAATACTGTTAGCCTTATCAGGAGACTATTAACCTTATCACAAGCTTGTTAGCAGATTGTTAGCCCTATACACATTTCTTAGTTTTGATGTTGAAAAACAATTTTAATCCAAACATTTTTCATATTATTTGATATCACATTTTATTGCTCTTTTTGATTTGTTTTCCAGGTTTCAAAGATATACAATTATGACTCAAGAGATTTAAGAATAGTTTTAGGATTTATTTTTATTTCAATAGGATTTCTTGTAAATAAATTCAATAGATTTTTTATCCAAACATTTTTTTAACTAAACAATGAGGTAAAAAAACTATTTGAAGAAAACAAG
>JANHAO010024736.1:0-11535 GCA_026873985.1 Saraca asoca
AAAAATATTGAATTTTTTTAAAATAAATTTTTTCAATTTTAAAAAGAATTATAAAAATATAAAATATATAAAAAAAGAAAAAAAATTTATTAATTTGGCCAGGTCTTTAGCGGGGGTTTCAAAACAACCGCCGCTAAAGACAAGGTACTTCGCGGCGGTTTTTTAAAAAAACCGCCGCTAAATACAAGGTTCTTCGCGGCGGTTTTTTTTAAAACCGCCGCTAAATACTTTGTCCTTAGCGACAGTTTAAAAAAACCGCCGTTAAATACAAGGTCACTAGCGGCGGTTTCTTAGAAACCGCCGCTAACGTTTGAGCATCATGTCTTTAGTGAGGGTTTCTACAAACCGCCGCTAAATAACCGCCGTTAATTATTAATATTTAGTGGCGGTTAGAATAAACCGCCGCTAAACCTATATATTAGTGACGGTTATTTGATAACCGCCGCTAAAAATGTCGTCCGTGTATTTAGCGACGGTTTACATGAACCGCCGCTAGTGAACCGCCGCTAACAACCAATTATGTTGTAGTGTATGAATATCAAATTATTATCAAGTGTGTATTCCATTATTAAATTTAGTATTTTACACACACACACACACACACATATATATATATATATATATATGTTGTAACATATGATTAGATTTGTTTGTTTAATGACTCTAATTATTTTCAATATTTACTTCCTTGGAAAATCAACTTTTCGTAAAAACTTGTTTTCTATGTGAATCAGAGGAGTTTTTTAACTTTAGATAGAGCTTTTTGAAGAATCTACACAAGTTCTTTTTTGACCAAATGAGTTTGAGAAATTTTTTAATTTTGAAAGAAAAAATTTTTGAGAGATTTTTTTTTTATTTTGAACGAAAATTTTTTTTGAAAGCTTGACAGCTGTCCAAGTACTCTTTATTTACAAGTGAAAAAGTTTTAGGTGATAGTATAATTAGGAGTGTATCAAGCATTTCTCAAATGTTTTCTATCCGTTTGCTTTCTCATTTGAGCTCTCACCTTCTCATGCTATCCGTTTGCTTTCTCATTTGTGCTTGCACCTTCTTATGCTTATGCTCCTTTCACTAGCCTTGCCCTAAAACCACAACATGGAGTTCCTATTTTCTATTCTCAAATTTTTTATTGTGAATTGAAATTTTTTTATCAATATTGTGAAGATGTTTTATTGCAATTCCATGTGGGTTCACGATGCGAATTTTCCACCTTTGAGGGAGGTTTATTTTGAATCTTTGTTTTGTAAAATATGAAATCAAGAATGTCAAAATAAAGTGATAAATACATATGATGGCCTTACAGGAAAAAATGAATAAAGTCAAATTGCTTTATGGTTGCCTTTTAATAGGAAAAAATCACTCACACAGAACATATATGGCACTGTCACAGCTGTATTCTTATCTGATTACAGAAAATAGATTAATGAAAGTAATTTCAGTAGGTATTTATAAATATTTGACAATAGCAGTACATATATATGTAGGTGTTTTCTTATGAAACAAGGAAGGTTTTTTATTTTTAATAGTAAATGGCTAGAAGCTAGATTTACGGGGCTATGACATATATAGCATGTATCATCTCTATTCCCATAGATGTTAGTTGAAGCCATTTGAACATCTGAAAATGATCAAAAATCAGAGAAGTGGAAAAGCACTCCTTTGATGTCATTTTTCTAAAAATATAAGTGGTACGTACCAAAAGCTGGCAAACATATTCAAATTTGCGTTGCATATCTCTGGTCTGCATCTCACATTCTCCATATGGCTCCACTCAAGAAATTGCTTCACCTTTTCGTTTTCTTCTTTCTTTTCAGTTATCAAGCAAAGCCTCATTTCTCGGAATCAAAATACTTAAAGTTTCCACTACATGAGTTCCAGAATTCAGTTTATTCAGCAGTTGCTTCCGTTCGAGATGTTGGCTCTGTGATGTCAGCTATGAACAATGGTTTCGGACTATCTAATGCTACTGCTGACTGCCTTGAATTGCTAGAATCAACTCAGGAGCTTTTGAAGTGGTCTCTTTCCGCACTCCAAGACCCTCCAGGTAATTAAAACTATCACTATCACCCTTCTTTCCCAGTTTGATCCTCGAGTGACATTCTACTGTACTTAAGGGGTATGAATTTGACATAAAAAATAAAGGAGATGAACTCAAGATCTCTAACCTTGAGGCCCTCGTATTTTTATGTTACTCTCTTTGTAGAGATAGATTAGCTCCAACTAGACTTCACTTAATATGAGTTAGGTCTATTTAAAAAATATTTGGCTTAACTTAACTTATAAACCAACTATAGGCATAATGTTTAACCTAACCAACTCGTACATAAATTTTTCAGAGTTTAACCTAACTTATTAGTGTATATAAATTTATCAATTATTTGTAATTATTCTCAAAATATACTATTAGCATCTACAATAATACAAAATAAATATGATATCACAATAACAATTATAAATTAATCATTCAAATAATTATAATATAATATTATAATATAAACAAAATTAACAAAAGGAATAAGTAATAGAATTCTTTCATCAATTTTTAAAAATGTATAGTAATTCTTTCATATATTTCGTATATACTGTCTAATTTTATATAAAAAAATAAGGACCACCTGAGTAGGCTAATAGACTAGACTTTAATTAATCTGACGTAACTTATTTTATAGATCAAATCAAAAGTTACACCCAAGCCTATTATATTTTACGAATAGGCTATATTAGGCTATGCAGAAAGCGGATTAAGCTGCTAGAGACATATAGGTTCCCCCTACTTTCTGGGCGTGAGAAACGTTCTTAATCTTTATTAAATGAGAAATTATGATGTAGACATAGTTTAATACGTCACATTTAAATATTATTATTTACATATTGATAATTATTAATGTAAATACTTGACTTAAAAATGATTATCTTTTACGTCTCAATAAAATTTGTCAAGTATATTCTTTTTTATTACATTATTATAGATATTTTTACTGTAAATAATTTGTTCAATTCAATATAACAGTTCATTTATATTTTAGTGTCAATCAATTAGTTTTTTTTTTCTTATAATTTTGGTTTGTACTGTCCAAATCAAGTAAAACACGGGAAAATCAAGAAATATAAATTATGCATACTAGTACATAAAAAATTGTATTTAGTATATCACTAGCACATAAATAGTATTAAAATACATAAATATTATTTTAGTATTAGTACTTTACTTTTACATAAATTACATTGGATTATCATGTGTGCATTACAACTGTTGACTTTGAAAGATTAAATTAATGGACCACTATAACCAAATACAAAATTCACATCATTCCATAAATACTATATTTAACAACAAAAACAAAATAATATTTTTATTCCTGCAAGTTGCACCAATTATAGAAAAATATATACCATGTCTTTTTTTAAACAAATACTCATACATAAATATAATGGATATCAATACAAATTTTATAACACCACACTTACAAATGTATGTCTCTATCTCTCTTCACTGTTAATCATATTTAAGTCCCACACTTGTAAATGCTTACTTAAATATTTCTCCTCATTGCAACAATCTCTCACTTTTACTCCCATGCATATTAATGTATGGTTGTGTGAATAAGTTATTTCGGCAGTCATTCTTTTTTTCTTATAGGTGTGGTAACATAACCATAAAAAGATTGGGCTATATTTGCAGTGGATGATGGTAAATGTAGGACAGGACATGTGAGCTGTGATATGCAGACATGGCTAAGTGGTGCCCTCGCTAACCAAGCGACCTGCATGGATGGGTTAGTCACTACTGATCACATTGCAAAGCACTTAGTGGAAGCCGCCATGCACCAAGTGACTGCCGCCATCCAGAACCTTCTATCCATGGTGCAACATTTACCTGCCTCCGAGTCAAGTTACAGTTCCTGGATTAAACCCAAAGCATTAGAAATCATCAGAGCAAATCCAATGATACCAAATGTGACAGTAGCTGCAGATGGTTCTGGAAACACCACTAATATCACCGAAGCCATCCAAAATGCACCCAAGTACAGCAATTATAGCTATATTATTTACATCAAGAAGGGCATATATAATCAAATAGTCGAAATCAAGAAGAACAGGCCAAATATCATCATGATTGGGGATGGCATCAACCAGACTATCATTTCAGGCTCAAACTGCAATGCAACTGGCTTCTCCACCTTCCGTTCTGCTACATTTGGTACACTCAATAATTAACACAGCAACTTTTTTAATAGTTTTCTTTTTCTTTCCTTTCTTCTTATAGATGTCATTTCACACAGGAAATGAAACTATTCGCGTACTTAAAATAGTGATGTTCACACTTTCACAACTAGCAAATTGTCATAGCCATAAATATAACGTTTTATTTTTGTTAACTGCAGCTGTTAGTGGGTGCAAATTCATAGCCATAAACATAACGTTCGAGAATAGAGCAGGTGAAGAAGGACGTCAAGCGGTGGCGTTACGATCAGATGCTGACCAATCTATCTTTTATCAGTGTGAGTTTAGAGGCTACCAAGACACTCTGTACCTGCACAGTAAACGACAATTCTATAGAGAGTGCAAGATTAGAGGAACCGTAGACTTCATCTTTGGCGACGGCACTGTCGTTTTTCAAAAATGTGACATCCTTGCCAGGCAGCGTCATAACGCTACAGGAGGAGCAAACACCATCACTGCCCAAGGCCGCACATGCAGTGCCTCTACCGGGTTCTCTATCCAATTATGCAATATCACAGGTGACTCCGATCTGCTATCTTCTAAGAACCCGACCCGAACGTATTTGGGTCGCCCCTGGAAGGCCTATTCAAGAGTGGTGATCATGGAATCAATAATAAGCAGTGTGGTTGAGCCAAATGGGTGGATGGAATGGAATTCAAGCTTTGATACGACTGTTTTCTACGCTGAGTATCACAATAGCGGGCCGGGTTCGGATGTTAATGGGCGGGTCAAGTGGCCCGGTGTGCATGTTAACATAGACAGGGATACGGCCAAGAACTTCACGGTGTGGTGGTTCATTAATGGTGGGTACTTTATACCATCCAGTTCCATTCCATACGTACCTGAATTAGGATGGTAATTTATGCATTTTGCCTTGTAACTTGGTATTATGTTAAGCTATCTTTAAGCTACTTAATTTCAAGTGCTTTCTTGTGTTGTGGAAGATGGTAATAAGGCTGGGTTGATTTTATTTGTTTAAATTCATTATTATAAACTGACATACACTAGTTTAGAATCATCTAATTATGTTAAAATTTTATAAATTTTATATTGAATTAAATAAAAATATTTTTTAAAATTTATGTTTCCAATACTATTAAATATTCTTTAAAACAAGACACTTGTTCTTAAATTGTCCTCCAATGATCCTTAATTAATGGAGGTAGGTAAATTGATTATCATCCATGTGTGCTTTACTATATTGGCACATTATCTAAGTATTTAAATTTAATTTTCATTAATGTTTTGATAAAAACAACATAAAACTCTTGTGCACTCTTATTTTCATGGATGCTACGCTATTATTCTTGGTAAATTTTCACCTTTTAGACCAAGATACAATATGAATATGTGAAAAAAAATTGAGTTTGAAAATTCCAAGAATGAATTTAAATTAATAAGAAAGATTAAGAATATGTAAAAAAAAAAAAGAAAAAGAAAAGCCACAAGACTTATAGGAAAGAGGAATAAGAAAGTGTATAAATAAGTTATATGTTATTTCTTTAGGAAATTTAAGGAAAATTAACCTAAAATGACTTATGTATTAACAAATTAAATCATAAAGACACATATTATCATTTTTTAAACTACAAGTAGAAAATATGAAAATGACCAAAATCATAGGTTGATAAATTATAATTTCCTATTATGTATACATTAAAAATAAAAACTATTTGATTTCAGACACGTATATCATTTATGATAGCATTTATTTATAAATAAATAAATTTTCATAATTTCATAGGGGTCCAAAAATTTGAGCATTAAATTCTCGGACCACCTTGAGATAGTACAAATGTTGTCCTGATTCGAAAGTAGTTTGTTTTATGCATTGATCATTTAAATTGCCGCCTGCAATTCAATTTTGTTCTGACTTACGAGATTTGCAGGTGTTTTTATCAGTGTTGCTTCACAAACACAATAAGTAAGTAGTGCTATTATATGAAGTTATGAACTCCTTAATCAACATCTCACTTTTCTCCAACTAAATCATCCATAAATAATCACTTTCTCATGGGACCCTCCCTCTTGTGGAGGGTCCTTGTCTTGTAAGAAGGACCACTCTCGGGAAAGTGACCCAAGCCACTGCCTCATCACATGCACCTATATATATATATATATATATATATATATATATATTGTTACCTACTTTTTGAATCGTTTGAGCCATATGATCCCTCTCTTATTTATTTATTTATTTTTTTATGAAACTAATGAGGACAAGTGTCACCACTTGCTGCAAATTCTGTCTTTTTGTAGAACCATATTGTCACAATATGCTTCATTTCACCCTGCCCTTTCATGCTCTCAAACCAAACTAATTGCAACATTTACATATAAAATAATATTACAAACAACTAAACAAGGGACAATCCGATATTACTTGCATTAATCAGTACAAATTCTTTGAACAAATATGAACAAATTCAAGCTAAACGACTCAATTAAGATAAACAAATTCTCAATTTAAAACCATATAAAAACTAGAATTTAATTTATTTTAGAATTGAATTCATGTATAAAATTATGTGTGAATTCAATTCTAAATAAATTAAATTATAATTATTTTATATATGATTTTAAAGAGACTTAAAAATTAATAAGAAATAATAAATTAGAAAGAAATTACATGATATTATTATACAAATCCATAGTAAACCAATTACTATGGTCCATTTCAAGAAATTTACTCATCCATTCCAAATCTATTGCCCCGTGGCCGCCGCCACCACAAGGAAACAAGTCTTCATCTTGTATAAAGCTAAATCCCATATCCTCTTCAACTTTTGATGTACCCTTATCTTTATTCTGAACAGCATCAACCTCAGATGTCCTAGTAATCTCGGCCATGGACTCTATTTTCAAATCTTTGTTTTTCTTCTGCAGATTCATCTTCTTGCTCAAATGAGAGTTCCAGTAATTCTTAATCTCATTGTCAGTCCGTCCGGGGAGTCTTCTAGCGATTAAAGACC
This sequence comes from Saraca asoca, assembly GCA_026873985.1. Classification (NCBI taxonomy): domain Eukaryota; kingdom Viridiplantae; phylum Streptophyta; class Magnoliopsida; order Fabales; family Fabaceae; genus Saraca; species Saraca asoca. The sequence continues at coordinate 7,197 of JANHAO010024736.1, forward strand.
ACCTGATATAGGCCCCATGCATTAAAAACCAATACATATCATATTTACCAATAGAAAATCAATTCAAGTACGTACAAGACTGCTACCATAATTCAATTACCTGTTGCCGAGGAGTTTATGAAGCCTCAATATCAAGTCCTCTTCTTGGTCTGATATATTGCCTCTCTTTATATTGGGTCTAAGATAATTCAGCCATCTTAATCTGCAACTTTTTCCGCATCGGTTCAGGCCTGCAAATTAAAATTGGCAATGATAAATTTATTTTTAAAAAAGAATTAAAAGGAAATCATATATAGAAAACATATTCTGTAATGTACCTGCTTTGGCTGCAATGAACGTCCACCTCTTGGGGCCATAAATTTCGATGACTTGAATTAGTTTGTGGTCTTCCTCAGCTGTCCATGCTCCTCTGCATGGTTCCTTCTTCTTGCTGATCGCCGGAGCCATTGGCATTGTCTCTTCCTTCTTTTTTTTATGTGTTGCAGAGCAGTTTGACCTATCACTATGCCTCCGAGATTATGGCTTAAAGTCTCTTAATATACCACTTTTTCTTTTGAACTATTCTGCATTCATCTTAACTGACCTAATGTGTGTGTGTGTGTGTGTGTGTATATATAAGCAGTTCCAAGGCAGGAAAGTTTAAGTGAGTAAATTTGAGTTTTTCCTAAAAAAAAAAAAAATACAGTCAGTAAGATTGAAATAGGAACAGTACGTGGGACGTGAATTGGGATGCATACAGTAAAAATTTAGGGGAGGGGAAAGTAATAATGGCAGATATGCCGAAACAAGAATACAAGATCTGATCGGTGATGTTAAACCATCAATAATGATTAAAGGTAAGAAGGGAAATGTACGAAGCTTATTGGCATGTGATATGCTCAGTGTCCGCCCCAGTTGAAAGCCATGTAACGGAATGATGACAAAGAGGAATGAGCGTTTTTTTGGCTGAACAATACTCTCAATTTACAGTCAAATGCATCATCAAGTTGTCGTTCTCAGTTGCCCACGAATGCAAAGTTGCCTCAGTTTACTAGTATCACTTTTAATCTTCAAATTTAAGGTTAGGGATTTAAAATTTCCCTAAAAATACAAAATTATTATCTAGTAATTATACACAAATCCAAGTAAAAATAATTTTTGTTATACAACATGATAATTAACTCTTAAGGTAAGGTTGTCTTGTAAACTTAAGCCAAACATAAACAAGATGGCAACCTTCACTTATTTAAAAACATGAATTAGTTGAAATACATATAAATTAATTTGGATACCATCTAATTGCTGCAAGAGAAGGTCTCTTCTTTAACTTAGATAGGTTGATTATAATTGTTTCTTTGTTCCTTCTAACCATATATGGTTTATAGCAAATGACGATATGAAAGCAAAAGAAAGTGATGTGTTCTGCAATATCTGAAATTCTTTTCTCCTTTTCCTTCCGACTCAACTTTTCCTCTTGGCATCTTCTATTATGAGATACTTGAAAATGAGTCTGCCACATTTTACTTAATTTATTGTGCATATAAAAAAAAATATAACAATGAATTTGAATTTTATGTATAATGAAAATTGTGTTTATCTTTCTATTTAATAAATATTATCATCTCTTTCCAAAGGAGGCTCTGCTTGAAAAATTTAGTATATAGCGAAAACAAAATCACTGGCTTTCATTCAAATTATATAATCCCAAAATCAATGGAAGTTAAAAGGAATGTATATGATATGGAGAAGATTGCCTCATCAAATACATTATCATGAACAATAATAATGTTTTTGTTCAGAAGGGAAAAGAGTGGTGCAGAATTAGTGGGATTTTGATTTTGATGAGTAATAATTATTTGTTGGTGAAAAAGTTTACCATTTAATTAAGGAAATAGAACAGCACAGTCTATTATCCATCATTGAACTTGCATGCTTGATCATTAATGTGTTATCATGAAGATATAAAATCTATAGACACAATGAAAAATTGAAGCTTATCATCATTGCCACCAAAGGCCCTCCCTTTTTCTGGGCTTAAAGACAAATTGGGCTAACAGACTTGGCAGAGTACTGCAGCCTGCCAGTGGCACTTAGCACCTTGTAATTTTACGACGCCATTCAAATGGCAGAACAGAGACAAATACTTCGTCCATTCCCATATCCTTGAACTGATGATTTTGGCTATAATCACTCATCCTATCACACAAATAGGTATTCACTGCAACCTATAATAATAATTAAAACAAGGGATATATTTGAGTGTACAAATTTTAATGTACACATCATTTTTCCTCCTAAGAATGAAATATTCTTAATTTCACTTAATGTATTTTTTATTGTTAATAATAAATTAATCAAAGAAAAATATAATATTAAAAAATGATGAATAATATGTTAATGTGTAATAAAAAAATAATATATTTTTCTTTTAATTAACTCAAGTCACATTCAGTAACCAAATTTTTTCCGTTGCAAGGCATGATCAACTGCATGTGTGACCAAGGTATCTAGTCTAAATTACAATATAACGAAGCTATAAGATACAAGGACAACCACAGTGGTTACATGAACTGAATATTCTTCGTGGGTGTGTGTGCTGATCTTTCTACGACCAATCCGAGTTCTTGTATCAGCATAGATAATTCAAGGGTAAATTTATATTTATTTTCTTTAAAATTTAAGTTAATTATACTCATATTTATTTTATTTTTAGAAATATGTATTCATTTTTTTAGCAAGGAATATGAATATATATTTAAAATAAAGAAAAGAGAAATAAATAATATATATATATATATATATATATATAAAGAAGTGAACGTATATCTTTTATAATAAAAATGATGTAAATGTAATTATATTAAATTTTATAACAAGTGAATGTAATTTATCCTAATTGTGTATATAACCTTTTAGTGTCTTGCTAACATTGCGGCTGGGAAATTACCTTCTCTCAAAACCTCACGAAATTAAGCAGATGATGAAACAAATATCCAATCAGTGCAAATTGAGTTCCATTTATGGGTGTGAAAAACTCAGAGCGACAAGGCAGTGGTTAGTGCACATTAATGTAAGATACAACTCGCTTGGCTTTCATGTGATTTGTTAAAATTGATTTAATAAACAAAATATAAGACTTTAAATCTATTGATCAAAAAAACTAGAGAAATAGTTTTCTATTTGATAACTATGAATTTGATGAAAGTTGGTTATAAAAAATATATCTTAAGAGAAAATTGATTCTATCTTTATCTTTAGGGTTTTATGTTTCTATTCTCCATCACTTAAAAAATCACCAAGAACAGTAAAATTAAGAGATAGATAGAGGTTTTTTATTATAATATCTCAAAAAAAAAATGTTGCTGAGGAATTGAAATGAAAAATTTTAATTTTTCGTTAAGACCGGATTGTAATTTCTTAGTTTTCAGGAAGGCCTATTTAAAGTCTTGCAATTTTCCTCTTTTTGCCTTATGCTATAAAAATCTTAGCCGGCTTCTCTCTCCCCTCACATGAACTCTCAAAGTTTCCTCTACACTCTGGCGTTCCTCTCTATTGCTTGGTCCTTCTTCGGCCAAACCCTCTTCGACAAGCTTCCTTTTTGTCCAACGAGTTAGCAGGCATTTTCTCCCTTCCTCTGGCGCTGATCTCTTTCCTTGCATGTGCAAGCTTGGCTTCCTCGTCCGACAACCCATTGTACAGTGGTTCATTGGCTTCGTTCTCCTTCCTCCAACAAGCTCCGGCCACGTCCAACTGGTTAACACTCTTCTTCTCCAGCAGGCTTTTCCGTTTGGTAGCTCCCAACAGCTCATCTCCCTTTGTTTTAGCTGATTTGGCCAGCGGCTCCCATAGGCTCACCAGCAGCAATCTAGCTCTGATCGAGCTACCCACCTGCACTTTGGAAGGTGGTGAGTAATCCTAGAATAAAAGATTTATTTTATAATAACTTTATAATAAGTTTTTAAAATAGATAGTTGAAACCCTCATTGTGCAAAGTTGATGAAAGTTAGAATTTTTCTTGTGGATTCGATCTAGGTACATTCCTTTGGACTGAACAAGCTCACCAACATCCAATTTCTGAAACTTCAGTTGAAAAGCCCAAGTTAGATAACCTACCTCCTAAGGGTGTTTAAGGTGAGTAGACAATCCTCCTCACCTAATAATCCCATGTGAAAATATAAAATAATTTTATTATATAAGATGTTATAAATTCTTTTTAAATAATACAATTTTCCTATATATTAAAGAGGTTTTGAAATTATATTTATATGTTGTATGTGTACATAAAATGGTTTACTGTGATCAAATGATGCATTTTTATCTTATGTTATTAGAATTGGTGATTTTATATTTCTATGTGATA